>WAAG01093282.1:118176-176186 GCA_013390105.1 Tichodroma muraria
GTTGCTCCGCGGGGCCCCCGCCGAACTCAGGATGCCCTCCGTGATTCCAAAGAAAAAGAAATCCCAGAAGCCCGGTGGGTTTTGCCTCCAGCCTGGCACCTTCCAGCCACGGTTCCCTCCTCCACGAGAGGCGGACAGTGATGCTCCACTGCCTCAAGAGGGCTCCGTGAGACTTCTCTGCAGAGCTCTGTCCCAGCACGAGGGGAGCCGCGACAGCAGGACCAGCCCTGCTCCATCATCGCCCCCGCCACGGCTCAGAGCCCCTCACCTTTCCCTCACACACGCACACAGGGCTGGTGCTTTGGCTCTGATCAGCTCCGATAAAAATCTGTTTTCTGTGCCCATCTATCTGCAAAGCCACTGGTGACTACGGAGAAGTTGGGGGGGGGGGGAAAACCCAACAAAACAAAACCAAAAAAAGGCAAGAAGTCACGAATAAATTTTGTAAGAGGGATTGGGCATTTCCCCATGGGTACGGTGAGGTTTGGGGTGGGCTGCCCTGGGGCTGCTGCTCTGCTTTGTTTGCAGTTTGATACAACCAGACAGTGGCCTAAAACAAAGTGGTCAAAGCCAAGAGCAGAGAAGCTGCTGGAGCTGTTTCACTCTGAATAAATGGTATGTTTCCAATAAATGGAAATGTTGGTGGGTTGTGAAGGTTTCCTAGAAAAGTCGTGGATGTCCCATCCCTGGAAATGTCCTAGGCCAAGCAGGATAGGGCTTGGAGCAACCAAGCTTGAAGTGGAAGGTGTCCCTGGCCATGGCAATGTGTTAGAACTGGATGAACCAAATGATTCCAATTTGGAATTTTAAAATTCCAAACCATTCCAGGATTCTGTGGTTGTGTTTCGCAGGGATTCAGGGCCCAGCAGACCCCTTCCCATGCTGCCAGCAGCAGGCACAGAGCACAGGCTTCCCTGGATTCCCAAAAAACTCCTCCAGGAGTAACATGGAACAGCTTGGTGGGAGCAAGGAAAACGGAGGAGAGCCACAGAGCAGCTCCTAAATCCTTTGAACTTTGGGAACGGCCTCCAGATTTGGGAGGATGGAGAAGACAACGCTGGCAACACCCACACCTGGTTACATCCTGGAGAGGCTCAGAACTTCCCACGTGGAATACTCTGGGAGCAGCTGCTGGGCAGCGTCCACAAAAGCGTGATCCCAGTGTTCCTGCTGTCAGGCTGATGATCCCAAAGGGAGCCACTGTCCCTCCCCTCCACCCCAACACCGCGCTGTGGGGCCGGGAGGCTTTGCCCCTTCGCCTCCTCCTGCCCTCCCATGCAGCCAGCCCCACCCCGAGCCTCGCAGCCACTTCTCACACGAGGGGGGCTCCCAAACCGCCCCGCCTCGCCCACAAATTTTTGTGCCAAATCTGGGAGGGAGCCCAAAGCCATTTTTTTCCCCTTGGATTTGCACAGTGCCTCAGCCCCCGGGACACCGCTGGGAGGAGAGGGCTTGGGTGAGGCGTCGCCAAGTGGGGCTCTGACACTCCATGCCTCATTATCCCAGTGTCCCAGGCACGTGGGAGAAACTTTTCCAGGTTTTACTTCCAAATCCCTCCCTTTTTATTGGGCAGTGCCTGCAAGCAGAGCTGGCAGGAATCTGACGCTCCGCAGCCAAAAAGCTTTGGAATCTTTATTGCCATTGGCTTTGAGATGCCCTAAAGCCAAACTTTTACAAGGTAAAATCCAATAAAAACCAGCCAGCTACAGCTCTCCTTTGTTAGCAGCAAGGCTGTAATTATCCCAATTCGCCTTTATGGGACTGATTGGGGACACACTCCATGTGATCCCTGGATTTTCTCCCTGCTGCCTGCCTCAGGTTTTCCCCCAGCTCCCATCACGGCAAAATCCAAGGGCTGACAAAGCTGTATCCGCCTGACAAAAGAGTATCCATGCAGAAATGAGGGATGAGTGGCCTACTCAGAGGCCACCGACAAGGTGTGTTTCCCAATTTTAGAACTTCTTGTGGAACAACGAAGCAGGATTCGACAGGGAGCTGACAGGGACAGCTCAATCCCTGCTGGATTTGGACACTTTGCTGTAATTCTGATTTGTCGTTGCATGGCTGAGGTGGTTTTAGCTGAGTCCTGGGGTTTTATTTTTTTGGAAAGAAAATAAGTCTCAGCCTAAAATAGGGGGGGTTGAAGCACAGGAGTGGAGAGAAAATGAAGTAGCAGCACTCCAGGGGGTTGTTTGCCATGGTCCTGAGCACTGCTTAATCCTGGGAAATGATGGAGAAGGAGCTGCAGAGCCTTTTGTCCTGCCTTTGGGTGGGTTACGCTGCTCTGCCTTTCCTCCTCATTCCCGAATGGACAGACCATGGAAGAGAGGAGGAGCAGCTCTAAAAATAACCCTGACCTGGTCATGACCCTGCAGGGAAGGTTTTGGGGGAGCACTGGATGCCTTTGATCCCAGAAAAAAACAGATCCTGGCCTCACTGGGATGCGTTTCCTGCACCTGACACAGAGGTGACACGAGAAATTCCTGAGCACGCCTCGAGAAGACAGTGGAAAATCCCCAATTTTTCCAAGAAAGAAAAACCCAGAAGAACAGAACTTCGCCAGGGTGACCAAGTGGAGATGCTCCCGTGTCTCAGCCCCCTCTCCCATGGCACAGCCCCTCCGGTCCCAAGCTGTCCTGAGCTCCAGCACCGCCTCCTGACATCCCAACACTGGGAAGAACGGCACCATTCCTCTTCCCTCCCTCCAAACACCTCAAAAAAGTCCTACTCGCACCCTGTGAGAGCAAATGAAAGGGTTTGGAGCCTTCAGGGAAACCCTCATTGCTTTCTCTTGGTTGCTTTTAGTATTGCCTGATAGTTAAAGTCTTACTTGAAGGTCCAGATCAAAGAAGAAATTTCTGCCTGGGTTATTTCCAGCACAACCATCAGACCAAAGGTATTTCCACTACAAAACCTCCTGTTAATACCAATAATTCCCGGCCAAGGAGCAGCCAGGCTCTGAGCAGACACATCCAACACAGGCATTTCAGCTCTGCACACCCCAGCAGCACTTCCAGGCGTCCCACACTCCAAAGGCTTCTCCCGCTCCTCACGGGATCATCTTCACCCCCATTTCCATCAAGGAAAATCCTCCTTCAGAGTCACCCCAAGCCACCCCTCCAGGGGCACCCGAACCCCAGAGCCCGAGGAGCCCCTGAGGTCACTCACCTGCTCGTGGTACTCGATGCCCATGCTGAGGGTGTTGATGAGGATGGCGATCATGATCCCGCGGTTGAAGTATTTGCTCTCCACGATCCTCTTGAGTTTGGTGCCGAACGCCTTCCACAGCTTCGTCACCTTGTTCCTCTCCTTGGCCTTCCTCTTCTTCCTCCTCCTCCTGCCCCGCTGCTGCTGCAGCTGGTCCCGCCGGTCCCCGTGCCGCAGGTCCTGCGTGAACTCGTAGACGCCGTTGCTGTCGGAGTCGCCGCTGCTGTCGGAGTCGCTGAGGGCGAACTCGGGGTCGTCCAGGAGGCTGGCGCAGAAGGGGCACTCCTGCAGCTCGCAGCTCAGCCCGGGGCCACCGGCGCCGGGCAGCGCCCCGGCCGCGCTCAGCCCCGACAGCCGGCTGGGCGTGCGGCGGAGACCTGCGGGGACAAGGGCACCGTGAGCCACGAGGGACACCGAGGGACACCGAGGGACACCGCTGAGAGCCACCATGCACTGGGAGACACCAAGGGAGACTGCTGAGAGCCACCATGCACTGGGAGACACCAAGGGAGACTGCTGAGAGCCACCATGCACTGGGAGACACCGAGGGACACCAAAGGACACTGTGAGACACTGCTGAGAGCCACCATGCACTGGGAGACACCGAGGGANTCCCCTCTGAAAGCAATCATAAGACAGACGGAGAGCCACCACTGAGAGCCACCATGAGACACTGCTGAGAGCCACCATGCACTGAGAGCCACCATGAGCCACCGTGAGACACTGAGAGCCACCACACACCGAGAGCCACTGAGGGTCACCACTGAGAGCCACCGAGGGACACCACTGGGAGCCACCATGCACCAAGAGTCTTTGAGAGACACCACCGAGAGCCACACTGCACCGAGAGCCACCGTGAGACGCTGCTGAGAGCCACCACTGAGAGCCACCACACACTGAGAGCCACCATGTCCTGAAAGCCACCAGGAGACACCACTGAGAGCTGCCACACGCTGAGGGTCATTGAGAGCCACCACTGAGAGCCACCACGCACCGAGAGCCACTGTGGGCCCTGAGCCACTGCAAGACACCACTGAGAGCCATCGTGCACCAAAAGCCACCATGAGCCACCTTGTGTCAGGAGACATTGTGCACCAAGGGCCACCGAAAGCCGCTGCACGCTGGGACACACCGTGCACTGAGAGCCACCGTGAGCCACCGTGAGCCACCGTGAGCCACCAGCGTGAGGTCATTCCCCCTTGTCCTGTTGTTCCCTGGCTGCCCCCTCCTGTCAGGGAGTCGTGCAGAGCCAGAAGGTCCCCCCAGGCTTCCTCCTCTCCAGGCTGAGCCCCCACAGCTGCTCCTCACAGGAATTGTTCTCCAGACCCTAAAAACACCTTCCATCCATCTATCCTCCCAAGCAGCTCTGGTTTTGCCTCGTTTTCCCCTCCGGGTCCCTTTTCCCATCCTCTGCCCTCCTCCATGGGCTCTCCAAGGAGTGTGGTCCTCATTTTGTGTCCCGGGCTGAGGGAAGAGTGACCTGCCCATCCCTCCCTTTCCATCATTCCTGACTGTCCCTGAGTAGGCTCCCATCATTAACGATCTCTGAGTGCTATCAAGCTGTTCCACCCAATTTAGCCCCCGCTGCCATTTAGTTCCTAATGAGGAGGGAGAGGGAGAAGGGACCAAAGGTGGCTGCAAACCACAGATCACAGCTTGGAGAGTCACGGAGTCCCCTCAGTCTCCTTCAGCCTTTAATAAAGCTCAGGTGGATTCGCTGCCTGAGGCACAGGGCTGAGCATTCAGGGGGTTTTAAAATCAAACACGTGTTTTGTGGTGTGAGGAGAAATGCTGGTTGTCCTGGAGCCAGGCAATGGAAGGACAGGGACAAGAGTAACTGGGATGATTTGGGTGGAATGGCACCCAGATTTTATTTCCTCATATTTAGGTGTCCAATCCTTCAGTTTCCTCATATTTAGGAACCTTACTCTCAGTCTCCTTATCTTTAGCAACCAGATATTATTAATGGCAAGAAAAACCTCCAGCACGAGCACGGGATCCTTCCCACAAAATTCCATTTGAGCATCAGTTCCTTGAGATTCGGGGGCATAAGGCAAAGGGACAATTTCCCCCTGTCACAGGGGCATGGAAAAGACCTCTAAGCTCACCAAGTCCATTAACCCAGCACCATTAAACCACACCCAGAAGTGCCACACCCTCCCGCCTGGAGGTGGGCCGGCGACCCCTTGGATCAGTTTTGGGGAGCCCAGGCTAAAAGCAATGGCTGCTCCTGGCTCTGAGCCCTGGAGCTTGGAGCTCGCCCAGCAGGAATGCTGATTCCAGCCACAGCACCAAACCCAGCCAACGCATCCCCTTCGCTGGAAAACCAGGACGGGACAAGACTCAAAACAGGTTTTCCCTGCCTGGATGTCACACGGGTATCGGTGGCCTTCACGAGGGCCCTGGAGGACGGGCCTGGCTCCTGGGCTTTGCGTCAAAGCCGCCGTGAGGATCGGGAATATTTTGCCCCTTGCACGGCGTTCCCGCTCAGGACTGAGCCAAGGGGGGAAGGCTCGGCCCAGCCCCGGCAGCAGCGCAGGGAGGGGCTTTGCCAGATGGCTCTCAACGCTATCAAAGTGTTAAAAACGATACGAAAAGCCCTGGCGCCGCAGATGTCTTCAAAATACCAGAGTCTCCTTGGCTGCCTGCAAAAATAACCTCCAGCATTGCAGGGCACGGGAACACGGGGAACAGGCTGTACTCGGAGCTCTTCAAATCCACAACAAAAGAGGCAGGAGAGAGCTCTCCCACCACTGCATCCTTCCCAGCAGACACCAACCTCGCCTCCAGCTGGGGCTGGGAGAGCCGGGGCTGTAAATGCTCCTTAAGGCTCTCAATTATCACTTCTGTGCTCCCCTTGCACAAGTCTGGCACTGAACACGCTCTGCTGGTTGACTTGGGAGAGGAGAGGGAGAATTAAAGGCTCTTTGTTCCCCCAAAAAGGCTGAGGGAGGGTTGGGAAAGCTTGGGATTCTTCCTCATTGCTCCTTTGGGACGGAGAAATGGGAAGTGGGGGCTGTGCCTGGCAGAGCTCCAGCCTGGCACTTAAAGATCATCCCAAAGCCTGGAAGTCCCATCCAGCACTCCTGGAAATCCCATCCATCACTCCTGGTGCAGAACTGACCCTGACTCAGCCCTGCAGGAGGGGCTGAGTGGGGAGAAGGGGATGGAAAAAGCCAGATCCATGGAAGGGAAGAGCTGGGGAAGAGCTGGGCACTCCAGGTGTGCCCTGAATCCCTCCCCAGCCCGTTTCCCTCAAGGGATGGAGGAGCAGCCTCTCCCCACCTCCCAGCCATCCCAGCTGTGAGCATACTTCTGGAAGAGACAAAACAATTCCAGGAGATTTGTTTAAAGCATTTTGGCATCCTCTGGGCTGAAATGCCTCTGTGGAAAGAGGACACTGTAATTGCATTATTAATGACAACTCAATCTAATCCCAGCTTTCAAAGAACCACGCCAGGCTACGGGAAAATCTCCTAAATCACTGAATTGGCTCGGGGACGTCACAGTTGGGACTGAGATTTGGGCCTTTCTTCTCCTAAAAAGGACCCCAGCAGCAAGCAGGAGGATCCAAACTCTGACTCCAACAGCTCTCCTGCTCCTTTCTTTCCCAATTCCAGCCTTCTGCAGAGCCTGGGTTTTTATCTCAAGGTAAAAAAACCCGCATTCTCCTAAAAAGCCTTCATTAATTTGCGCAGCTAAAGATGAAGCAGTGATTTATAAAAAGTCCTTGCTGAACAACAGAACTGCTGGCAGTAACCTTGCCCCCCGTGCCAAGCTCCCGAGCGTTCGGAAGCGTCCGCCCGAGGCAGTTTCTATAAACAATCCACTTTTACCCTTTTGTGTGGTCCTTAAAAACAACAAAATTAACAAAGGCAAGCCACCCAACCTCTCTGTCAAGCAACCTTTCCTGTGACCCTCCCCGAGCCAGGCTTGGTATTTTTTCAGCACATCCATCACCAGGGTAAATATTTGTGCCCATGCAGATGCAAATAAACATTTTTGGAAAACACAGGCGTTGAAAAAAATCAAATGACGAGTTTGGCTTAAAGAGATTAAAAAATAGAAGCTGGATCTTTGTGACTTTTCACTGTTGGAGGGCTTAAGAGTATTTTGGAGCTTTTAGCTCCAGCCACGAGGACTGGAAAAAACATTTTATAAAATAGAAATCCAAGTGTTGCGTGTAATCACTGCTCCAGCGGGTGATTTATATGTGAGGGGAGATAAAACCTCACTGACTGTGCTGGGGTGGCTGCAGCTGTGCAGACAGGATGGGACAGAGGCACTAAACAGTTCCCCAAAACCCTCCCCAGATTGAATGGAGCCCCAAATCTGCAGGAACTCTTCTTCTGCACACAGGGAAAGCCTGAGAAGTGCAGCTCTGCTCCTGTCCTGCCCTCCACACGTCCTCTGAGCACCGAGCCTGCTGCTCCTCCCTGCCAAAAAAGAAATTCAGAGGCTCCAGGGCCCATCAGAGTGGAACTGGAAGTGTCTGGTTCCAGTTCTTTCAGTGCCTGCCTGTTTTAAATGTCTGAGCTTGCTTTATCTTACGCTTCTCCCGCAGATTTCACCTGCTCGTCCTTCCCCCAGCCCCTGGGGGTTCCCTGCTGGAGCTGGCAGCTCCAGCGTTCACTGGAGGTGCAATCCCAGCAGCTGTAGAGTTCTGGGTTTGGGCGGGAAGAGCGGGAGCGCCTCCAGGATACCACAAAGCACGCGAGAGCTCAAATCCAGATTTAGTAGCCACAGCAAAGAGGCCTCCAGCAGTGGCCTGGACCGTCCACGGTGGTAAATCCAAGGATTTACCTCTCCCACCTCTGGCTCCAGCAGCACACTCACAACGATCCCAACCCTCAGCACCCCACGGGGCTGCCACTAAAACCTCGACTCTCGAGCCATTTGCCCTTCTCCCAGCTATCCTAAACAAAAAAGATAAAAAACCAGCTTGGTTGCCCTTACCATGCTCTCCCACCAGCTGCTGCAGCTTCCCGTAGGAATCCAGGCCCAAACTCCCTGGGCTGCTCGCCACGGCCACCGGAGAATTCCCGTTCTTCTTCCCTTTGGGCAGGGCCGCGGAGCCGCCCTTGCCGCCGGGGGAGGGCAGGATGGTGGGGTAGTTCATGCTGCCCTGGGCGCCCAGCCCGGCCAGCCTGTTGCCCACGGGGCCGCCGGCGGCCTTGCAGCCCCCGGGGGGCCCCTCCACGTGGCAGTCGGCGTGGTAGATGCTGTGCACGGCCTCGGCGTCGGCACGGGGAGCGGAGGGGCCCGGCGGCCTGGGCGAGGCGGGAGGGGGAAGCATCAGCTGCCGGCCGGGCTTCATCACCTGCAGCTCCAGCTCGCAGATCTCGGGGTTGGCCCGAGGCCCCCGCGGGCTCCCGTTGCTGATGTGGTAGTGGTGGTGGTGGTGGTGGTGGTGGTGGTGGATCAGGTGGTGGATGGAGGTGATCCTCCTCCTGCTCCGCTGGCTCTGCCCGCCGCTGCCGCTGTTGGGGTTGACTTTTTTCCGGCGTTTGCTCTGCCAGTTGTTGTAGAGGCGGATCGTCCTCCTCTTCACCTTCCTGAAGATGTGGCAGATGTACTTGAGCAGCTCCTCGTAGCAGCTGCCCGGCTCCGAGAAGCTGGCGATGGTGCTGTCGTTGGACAGGTAGCGCGCCCGCTGCTCCTGCATCAGCTGGTTCTCCCGCTGCTTGGTCTCCGAAAACTGGGTCGCTATCACCACCAGGCACAGGTTGATCATGAAGAAGGAGCCGACCTGGGGAGAAAACAGGGCAAGGAGTCAGCGGGGATCGCGCGGAGCGGGGGCAGCTCCTCGGCGCCACGCGCGGCTCTCGGCAGCCCTGGGATTTCCGAACGCGCCGCATCCCGGGCTCTGCTCTGCCATCCCGGGCTCTGCCCGAGTGCCCGAGCTGCTGAACTGGCTCTGAGTAACTGATCTCATGATCAATTACTTCAGCAACAGCCTTCTCCTTCTCTTCTTCTTCCACTCTCCCGTCTCCCAAGCGATGCCATTTGCTGCTAACACAGGCGCAGGAAACACGCACGGTCCCCAGCACAACGTTGCTTTGGGCATGCTACAGAATCACGGGATGAGCCAGGCTGGAAAAGACCTCTGGGATCATCGAGCCCAGCCTGTGACCCAAGGCCTCCTCATCAACCAAACCGTGGCACCCAGTGCCGCATCCGGTGTTTTTTAAACACATCCAGGGATGGTGACTCCACCCCCTCCCTGGGCAGACCATTCCAGCGCCCAATCACCCTTTCAGTGATGAATTTTTTTCCTGAAATTTGGCCGACCTGCAGGCAAAGATGATTTCAAGTCCAAACCATGCTGGTTTGATACATCCTCTTCTCTTCTTCAAACCATTTCCCACCCCAAAAGAGTGGAAAATAATATTTTTTTGGGGGGGGGGGGGGGGGGGTACGGTCAGGGCCCATGGATCTGTGACCCTGTGCTCCCGTGACTCCCCGACACAGAAAAGCATCTCCAGGACACTCCGTGCTCCCGAGGGGCTGATTCAGCGTCTGGGTGAGCTGATGTGCTCTTGTTCAAGTTCTCAAAATGAAAGACAAGGACGCCCAGCAAGGTGGGTGGACACCCAAGGACAAGAATGCGACGTGACCCTAAAGCCGCATCCTCCCCCCAGCCGTGGAGCCCACAAAGGGATTTCTCACCCCTCGGGTTCCTAAATCAGCCAAAGGGAAATGCCAAATATTCCCAGCAGGGAACTGGTGCCCTGAGGGGTGGGAAGGGAGTGACCTCGGGGCAGTGCCACTCTGCAGGGCACCGGACAGGGAAGGATTTAATCTGCAGCGGCCTGGTGAATCCTCAGGGAAGCTGTGTGGACATGGCTTGTGGTGCTGCTCCCCAGGGTGGAACATCAGCCTGGATACTGCCGGAGAAGCAGCAAAGGTGCCTTTCCCAGCTCCAGGTGACTCAGGCAGGAGGCACCTTCTGGCTTTTGCACATGGATCCACTTGGAGAGAACGGCTCAGCGGAGGGGAGCGTGAATCTCCGCTCACGGCCCATTGCTACAGCCCAGAACCCCCTGACTGCTCCAGGGCACCCTCACCCCGCTCTGATCCAGGCTTTTCCCACTGAAGGGAACCAGTCTGACTTCCCAAGGCCTCCAAACCCACCCCGACAAGGACACGGTTACCTGTTGTAGTGGTTTTGGCTCTCTAATCTGAATTTTTTAAATTAAGAGTAAAGTAGGTTTAAACTTGAAAGTAATAAAAATTTTGCTAATTAACACTAAAAGAAAAAAAAATAAAAAGAATAAGAATTAGAATTAATTTTTTTAAATGTTTTTTTCTGATTTTCTAATTTCTAATTTAACCTGTAAGGACCGTCCAGTCACAAAAGCACTTTTAAACACCTCCATCCCATGTCCTGCCAAAATCTTTGTGGCACCTGTCCCTCCTGCCTTAAATATTTCACTTTTCCACTTCCTGGAGGAGGTTGTGCCCTTTGGAAAACCAGAATCCTACAGGGATGGACTGGCAGTTTCGGGAGACGACCCCCAGCACCTCCAGTGGGCGATATTGTGTTTTTAGGAATGTGAGAGCTCAGAGAGGTGCACTGCTGCTATGAGAATTATTATTAAAAGGGTATTATATATAATTATTTAAAGGGTTCCGGGTGAAATTCAAACATTTGAGGGCTCTCCGAAGAAATGAGGCTCCCTCTGGCACGTTGAGGAGGTTATAGGAGGAAAAGTTTGGATTTTTTGGCACATCCAAGGTGACGAGACCAAGAGTGGCAAGAGGGAGGGGAAGCCCTGAATCCTGAATCCCGCCTGATTGTTCCCTGTGGAAAAAAACTTCACCCCCCCCCAAGGGCAAGGAGCAGGAGCATCCGCCAGGTCATACTTACTATGATAAGCAATATAAAATATATAAAATTGTAAAAAGAGTGTGCATCCATCACATAATACATGATGTCCACCCATCCTTCCAGGGTTATCACCTGCAGGGAGACAGAGAAACAGAGTGTGAGGACAAAAGACTCCCAAAAAGTTGTTAAATATCAATTTTCCCACAGTGCCAGCTACCCATCCCTCCAGAGAAGCTCTCGGGATCCATTCAGAACTCCATTCCCAGCTGGTTTGGGAGAGAAGGAATGTGTGGCCAAAAGTCTGGCCTGAGGTTCCTGCAGCAATCTGGTACAATTAAAACCATGAAATATTCAAATAAACCACCTGAAACATTGGCTCTGAGGAAAAGAAATTCCAAGGAGGGATTATACCCCCCCCCCAAAAAAAACACCTTTCCCTGCAGAGATCTGGAGTTTTCCCTAAAGTTGCTGGTTTTGTAATGTAACCCAGACAATTCCCACATTTTTAACTCCGTTTTGTTTCTGCAAACCCAATTTCCTTGTGATTCCTCCTGGCTCAGCATTCCGATTGCACTGCCACGAGCGTAGTGGGAGAGCATCTGAATGGAAGAGAGGCTTTAATTAAATGTAGACTTGATTTAAGACTCGTTTTCTCAGCCTTCCTTCCACTAAAAAAAGCAGCTGAGGGTTTAATTAACACCACCCAGGCTGTGTGCAGAGCAAAGCGAGCTCCGCCACGTAATTTACACTTTTTATTTAGATAAAACACCCCAAACTTCCAGTGCTGGCTTGCTACTAGGGCCGAAATTCCGTCCTGGAATTCCAGTGTCCATCAGAATCCGAGCTCCTGTGTGAACGCACTCCCAGTGACGTTCCCCACTCGCCACCTCACCTTGGCAAACGCCACAACTGCTCCTGCCCCCAGTTTCAGTGGCACCATTCCTGGTTTCTACCACGTTTGCAGGGAAGGAGTTGCTGTGGGAAGAGAAGGCTCAGACCTCGTGGGTGTTTTCTGCGGGGTGTGTCCCCAAAAGCTGATCCATAAATCCTTCGCTTTCCCCAAACTGAAATAAACCATAAACCCCTTCACCCCCGAACTTTATTCACTGAGGCAGTGAATAAAACCTTGCAGGGAAGTCAGGCATGAATCCATGAATTCCCTGGATTTTTTTATTTTTTTTTTTTCTCCACTCAAGGAGCGGGAGGAAACTCCTGGATATGGACCTTCAGGACGTGAGCACACGTCCCCACCACCACCAGAACCCAGGGAGCAGCTCGAGGGGAAACGCTGCCTCTCTGGGATTTCTCACCCTAAATTCAAAACGCTGATGTTTTCCCAGCAAGCCTTCCAAGCTCCTTCCCGTGTGGAACGCCTGGAGGTTCACCCCCACTGAGGGAGGAGGCAGCAGAGCTAAAACCAACCCGACCCCAGCTGCCCAGGGGGGAGGCAATTTGTGAAATTTGTCTCTGCGGCTGTTTCCCGCGCCACGGCTGCTCCAGGCCCGCGGGAATCAGGAATTCCGTCGGCTGCCTTCTCTACAAACTGCTCCCACCTCTGCTGCTGCTGCTCCTCACATCCATCAGCTGCTCTCCCACATCCCACCCTCGCCCAGCAGCGAGCGCTCAGCCAAGCTTTGCTGCCCGGAATTCCAGAATCCCAGAGTGGTTCAGGTTGGAAAGGACCTCAAAGCCCATCCATCCCAGCCCTGTCGTGGCAGGGACGCCTTCCACTGTCCCACGTGGCTCCAAACCCTGTCCAGCCTGGCCTTGGACACTTCCAGGAGTGGAGCAGCTGTCTGGGAATCAGAATCAACCAAACTGGGAATCAACAGCTTCTCTGGGAATTTCGTTACAGCTTCCCCACACCCTCACAGGGAAGATTTCTCCCCAAAATCCCATTTAACCCTGTCCTCTGCCAGCTTAAAACCACAAACTGTCACAAGTGGGTTTAAAAAACCCCAGAGAATTCTTTACTCATCATTAACCCCAGGAATCAATCCCTGACAGGTTTTTATCCCCATTTTCCCCTGTGGTGCTCTCATTCCCGTGGAGTGGGAAGGGGTTAAGCTGCCTGGGTGTTCATCCGTGAGGAGCAGCCAAGCAATCAAACCCCTCCTGCCCTTTCCTGCCTCTCCCTGAACACATTTACAGAGAACAAAGTCCTTTTGGGGCAGCTCCCTGGTCTGTGAGGGCTCCGTGAGCCTCCCACAGCCCTTGCAGGGTCACGGGAGAACAGAGGGATCCCGCCAGGAGGTGACACAAGGTGACACCAAATCTCTGCCTCTTACCCAGGAATTATTTCCTTTGTGCTGTCCAGGTTCCCTCCCTCCCTCCCCTCTGGATGCACAGAAGGTTCTCCAGCCATTCCCACTGAGGGATGGAAAACCAGCCCAGCTCCCAAGAATATGGGAGGCACCTCTACGCTGGGTTTGGATTTAGCTGGAAATCCTCAAATCTAATGGATTAAACCCATTAAACACAGAGGGGGGAAAAAAAAAAAAAAAGGAGTCACCTGAGGGCTTCTGAGCCAACACTGAGGGCCAGCCAACCCTTGGAGGGACATTTTTGTTGCACGAGAAGCAGCATTTCCCACACGGATCAGTCAACACCACCCCCCCGCCCCGTTCCTCCTCTGGAGGGTGAAAATGCTCATCCAACTCTCCGAATATTCCAGGTGTAATTAGAATTTTTGTTGTTTACTACTGGCTTGTAAAGCAGAGGGACAAAGAGACCGCTGGGTTCCTCCTCGTACTTGGGGTTTTGTGGGGGGGAGGGGGTTTCGTTCCTGGCTTTCCAGGAACGAATCCAGGATTCCTGGGCCGCCAGGACCCAGGAGCAGCAGCCCTCCTGGAAGAGAGGTTTTTAATCCCAGAGCTCTGGGGAAATGCAGGACAACACATGCACAGCCACCTGCAAGGGCTGGGCTTCTTCCAGCCTCATTCCCACTGGGTTTTCAAACGCTCCCAAGGACTCTCCGAGGTCATTTTTCCCTGATCCAAGGATCCCTGCGCATCCCCAGCAAGGCCCCGGCGGAAATGCGAAGCAGAGCACCAGGACTTGCCAAGAGCTGCTTTCTAAACCCCCAGCTAAAGCCCTTAACTGGTTTTAGGAACCCAAACAGGGGCACCTGCACGCCTTGGTCCCACCCCCTTCTCCTCAGGCCGGCTGCAGTCATGGCTGCCCCATCCCTGGGAGCATTCCAGGCAGGGTTGGATGGGGCTTGGAGCAGCCTGGGACAGTGGGAGGTGTCCCTGCCCATGGCAGGGGGCGACACTGGATGGGCTTTGAGATCCCTTCAACCCAAACCACCCCAGGATTCAGTTTCCCAAAGGGAAAGCTGGAAAGAACTCCCTGATTTTTTGGGGCTTTTTCCCAGCCCAAACCCCTGTGGGATTCCACGATTCCCACTTCGAGGGAAAAACCAGCAGCTCTCGCTGCTCCCCCGGGAACACGGGGATGTTTTTTCAGCACTGCTTTGCTTATTCCTCAGCTTCCTCCTCTCTTCATTCCCATTCTGATTAATCCACTTAACTGCCCCTCCAGCCACCTCTCCCAAAGCCCTGGAGCACTTTCCTCGTGCTTCCCAATCTCGGCAATCCCTTCTCAGTAATTAAACCCCGCTCAAGCCCCGGCTGTTCACACAGAGCCCCATTAAAGAGCCTCTCCAAAGACTCCCGTTCAGAGCCTCCCACCAACAACCCACAATTATTTATCAGCGAGATAAGAGGGTGAGAACTCGCTCCTAACTCTGCTGCAATGGGAAAAGATGTGCAAGGCTCAGGAAAATCAGCAGCTGCAGGGCCAGAGCTGGAAGATTCAATTAAGATGATTGGCAGCGTGGTGCTGCTCATGCTCCACACCTGGGGCAGAGGAGGTGCCTGGGGAAAGATTTCTGCCTTGCCAGGAGGACAGAGGCATCCTCACACCCCACTCAGCTCCTGGGTGATGCTCAGGTCCTTCCCTGCTCCTCCAGCTCTTTACCCCATCCCCAGGGCTGGGATAAATCATTTCTCTCCCATTAACACCAGTAAATCTCTCAGTTCTGTCCAGTTCTTTCTCACCTCACTGCAAGGATTTAACAGAAAACTCCCTCAGGTGAACACACGGACAGGTTTGGGTTTCACTGATCCTTGGCTTGAACATCCCCTGAGCACCTCACTAACAGGAGCAGGATGAGAGTGGACAAAACCCAATCAGATTTAATTTTTTTAGGTCTTCCCTGATTCTGATCCCCCTGCTCTGCTCACGCCACAGCAATTTCATCAGCTGTAATAAAGATGCTCGTCTGATTTATAGGAGAGTAATTGGGGACAGAATCAGATCTTCTAGGCAAGCTAATCAGAGTCAATCTAAAACTCCAGAGTGAAAATCACGAGGGAAATGGAGATTAAAGATGCTGGCAATTAACTCAGACCTCCTCAGTGCTCCCAGGGAGGCAGCAAGTTTACATTGCTTTTTCTGGGGTCACTCCAGAGGTTGCACAGAACGATTCCTTATATTATGTCGAGAAGTTTTCATCATAAACCCCCTTCTCTTCGAGCTCTGCCAAAATTTTCTGCAAGCCCTTGGCCGCAGCCAACTCGAGAGCGGGACAGTTTTTGCCTCAGTGTCAGACAACAAAGAGCAAAAGGAAGCATCCAAGGGAGAAAACCTCGTTCAAACTCCAACTTCAATTAGTCAAGGGCTGAACTCCTGGCTGTGAGAAAGCACCAAGGGCTGGTGCCAGAGCTGCAGCTCCAAACCCTCCTCGAGGTGCCACCAGTCAGTCGAGGGAAGGCTGGAAAACCGCCGTGTGAAGCGAGGCTGGGAGGATCAGAACCCAGGGCAGAGCACACGGAACTCCAGCCCGGAGCTGTCTCGTGGCGAGAATTTCCCTGCTCTGATCACTGGAACAAACTTCCTTTGGAGTGACAGCCTCCCTGAGCACGGACCCAAAACCTGCACCTCTCCCTTATTAAAATCCTGACAAAATACAGCTCTGGCAACCAGAAATTCCTCCTGATGCCAGGACTGCAGCTGCTGGCTGAGCTTGGTGCCTGGCTGAGGCAGGAGATGCTCTGGAAATCCAGAGAAACGCACATTTGAAGTCTTCATCTTGACTGACATCTCTAATTTGCACTCAGCCACTTTTTCTTTGGCCTAAATTGAGTCCTTTGGGGGGGAAAAATTGGGAATTATCTGCATCCAAATCAATTATCCTGAACCCAACAGCAGCTCTGAGGATGACCATGAGCATTTGGGGTCATTTACTTTTTATCTCCTCATTCCCCTGGCCCTGCTGCGAGGCTTTTTGATATTTTATTTTCATCGAACTTATCAAGATGGGATCCAGTGCTACAAATTGTGAGGGGTATTAATTACCCTGATGGCCTCAGGAAGTTTTACAAGGCCTTTAGCCTCCATTTCTGAAAGCCTCTTATCTGAATTCCACCCTCTTGGGCAACATGGATTTGGCTCCCAATCACTGCCTAGCGAATATTCCAGGGAATATTCCACAGGCAGAGCGGGCTTGGCAGATAATCAAATCCCTATTTTTGAAGCCAACGTCACAATTTTAATTATTTCCTCCCGAAACATCTCGTTAAGGAACCTCTGTGGCCAGAAAAACAGGTTTATTACATTGAGTAACATCCTTTGAACAGATGCTTCTCCTTTCACTTCGAGGCCTTGCTCCATTTGTCATTTCTTTATAAACTGAGCCTTGCAAAGCAGGGATCTGCTCTGAAAAGTGGCCCTAAATGGTGGAAAAAAAGGAAATTGTGCTTCTTTCCATGTCTCGGGCTCCTGGCCTGCCAAATCTCTTCCCATAAATGCGATCCCTGGGCAGCGCCGGCAGTTCCTGGTGGATTTTGAGAAGCAAAGTGGGAAATGGAGTGTGGGGTAAAGCCAGGCCCGCCACTGATGCTGTCGTTTGTCACCCAAAACCCCATGGAATTGTAGCTCTGGAATCTAAAACCAGCCCAAATCCCAGTCTGACTCCAAAGGGAAGTTGGAGCCGTTGTCGTTTCCCACCAAACAATGCAAGGCCCTCATCCGACAGCAAACACCTCCCCGACTTCCCTCAGCTGCTGCCCCAACAAATCCCAGCCCGGCCCATATTCCCGAGGTTTGATCTGCTGGGATCACGATCCCGTGCCTCCATGGTTTGTGTAAAGGATCCTTGGCCAAGGGAAGGGATTGGAGTGTTCTTCTGCAGCACTCTCTGCACGGGGAGCCCCACAAATCCCAGATTTCCCGCAGAGCCAAGCTGGGAGATGAAGAGTTTGCCACGGGGCAAAGGGGAGCAAAGCCAGGCTGAGATCTCTGTTTCCAGCTGAGGGGATTTTACAACTTATCCCGAATTATATCCAGGAGGATCAGGGTGCACAGGCTGGGAAACCAGGATGAAGGAGCGGCACCTTCAGCTCAGGGGAAAAATCACAGGGCAGATTTGGGGCAATCAAAGCAAAGGGAGATTTCCCTGTGAGAATTATGGACTTTTGGAATATCCTGAGCTGGAAGGAGCGGAGTTCAACCCTGACACCCCAACAATCCCACCCTGGGAATCCCTGGGAGCGCTGTCCCAACGCTCCCGGAGCTCTGGCAGCCTCGGGGCCGTGCCCATTCCCTGAGGAGTTGTTCCAGTGCCCCAGCACCCCCTGGGGGAAGAACCTTCCCCTAAAATTCAACCTAACCCTCCCTGACACAGCCCCAGCCATTGCCTTGGGTGTTCCTCATCCAAGGAACATCAGCTGTTGATGTTCCTCAAAACCAGCAGCTTTTTGCTCTCCTGGACTCCAGTTTAGGCCAGGGCCTGCTGCACGACCCCCTCCTCCTACTCCAAACACAACAATCCATGCTTGAGGTTGGATGAAACTCTCCCGAAACCCCAGAGGTTTGGAAGTCCAGACTTCATCTACAGGAGGTTTTAATTCCATCCAACACCCCCACAGGTTAGGGGACCACTCCTGGCAGTGGCTTCTCTGCCCAGTCCTACATGAGACAATTCCTCCCAACCTTCAAAACGAAGATTTTCCGAAGGCAACAAATCCCTCTTGGAAGCACGCTCCAAGCTGCTTGAAAAGGGCTGGATATTTTTAGCTGGGGTATTCAGCCTGAGAGCTCTTCAAATGCAGCAAATGCTGTTTATTTGGCTGACCAAATTAAAAAAAGCAACAGCAACAGAGCTCCAACCCCATCATTTCCAGGGAAATATTTTCGGTGATCCAAAACAGATTCGAGTTGAGTGACAAAGCATCATCTCCAAGCAGTGGGAATGAAAAGCTCCAAACTCTTTTCTTGCCAAATTCAGCACAGAGAAGCACTGTCGACACAGATCTCCCAATTTAAAGGCTGAACTATTGCAGTAAAAAAAAAAAAAGAGTTCTTTTGGTCCCAAATCTCAAATTTCTCTGCTCAACGAACGCTGAAAACACAGGCACCCAGTGTGACAGCTCCTGAAAACACAGCCCCAATGACTTCGGGCACAGCTGGAAACCTCAGACTTTTTCCTTCTCTTCCAGCTTTTTGGCTCTTTCCCAAAATCTGCAGGGCTCCTGGAAGTGGGAGAGCAGAGGGTGCAGCAGAGGACAAGCAAGGGGATTAACAGCACCTTGGGACAGCGCTGGAGCCAACGGGAAAACCATTCTTGGATCTGTCTGGGACTGCTTTTTCCTTCAACTTTTGCCAGAAGCATCACCCCTGGAGTAAAGTGCGAGCACAGGCCTCGCTTTCCCACAAATCCTAGGTGAAATTATCCACTCAAAGTTTCCCTGCTTGGCAAAGCAGCCTAAATAGCTCTTCTTCCCAAACTTTCAGCTTCCCAAGCCCTCTTTATTTCATCAGCATTTCTGCACTCGGGCCTGGCCACCCCGAGGCCGCAGGTCAGGGAGGTGGGAAGGTTTTGGTTGCTCCACTGGGACTGTCAGTAATTCCAATTAAATTGGACTTTGTTGAGGTGGGTAATTCATCATCTGCCGTGTGACAACAATACCTGTAATTACTGCTCGGATTGCTGGGGCTGGAATTCATGTGCAATAAAGGGATCCTCATATCATGCCAAACCTCACAGTTAATTTAGGTTCCATCTCCTTTCATTTAGTCTGTAATAAGCTAATTAGTTCACCTAATTTGCCACAGAACGTGCCTTTGTAACAAATGCAGACACGAATTAGCCTCTTGCACAACAAATGGGGGGAAGAAAAACATGAATCATTTTCAGGATTACATAAGGAATTATCACCCTTTACAGCACTCAGGGATGCAGCCATTCCCTTTGTTATTTTTAATTTTTTTTTTTATTTGCACCAGGTTCTCCTGAGTCCAACTTCTCCTTGGAAAGTCGACTGCACATTCCCCTGTTTTCCTGCTGCCACCTGTCCTGGCTCTGGGAAGTTCAGGGTCACTCCCATGGAAAGAAATGTCTTTTAAAATCTCAGTTCTGGCAGCTGGAAGAGCTCACCCCTCCCTGGGGCAGCGGTGGAGTGGAAATCTTCAGACTTTCCTGCAAACTCTGCTTTTGCTTTGGTCTGTCCGTGGTCTGAACTCTGTCAGACTGTGCCCTTGGAAACTCCTGGCCGCTACCTGCACTTGGAATGGTCCTTCTGGATCTCCCCTGCGGGGCTCATTTCGTCCCCCTCCCTTCTGACAGCTCCTAAACCACACTAGATCATGGAATCCTGGAATGGTTTGGAAGGGAGTTCAAAGCCCATCCAGTGCCACCCCCTGCTGTGGGCAGGGACACCTTCCACCATCCCAACCTGGCCTTGGACACTTCCAGGGATGAGACATCCTCTGCCAGGGCCATCCTCCCATCCATCCCTGCCCTCTGGCAGTGGGAAGCTGCTCCCCCTTGTCCAGACCCTTTCCAAGAGCCTCTCCCCTCTTTCCTGGCAGCTCCTGGGAGGTCACCCCAGAGCCCCTCTGAACAACCCGAGATTCCCGGCTCATTTGGGATGAATCCTGCTGGAAGCTCTGTCCAGCAGCCACCCGAGCTCGCCGTGATTCCCCCCGAGGTGTGCCAGCCCTCAGGGCTCTCTCCGCATCAGAACTCCTGCAAAGTGCCACGGATTCGTTATCCTGCAGGATAACTGTGCTCGGCACAACTGGCCCTGTCTCATCCCAGTGAATCAACACCGATCCCCAGGGAAGCTCCCAGAGTTCCTAAATCCATCACTTGGGCTTTCTGCACCACTTACTTGGAGCCCTCATCCAGCTGCTGACCTGGTGCTATCCAGCTCCAGCTATTAAGAGGGATGAGAGCACGATTCCATGGATTTATTTGTTCTCTGCTTCCAGCAATTGTTTGGATTTAGGACCTCACCTCCTGCACCGATGATTTCCTCTTCCCACACCCAGCCTGAGCCAGCACCTTGCCGCCTCTTCACCTGGAATTAAATCATTCCCAGCTCCTAGAAATGAGCCCTGACTTCCAACAGGAATAAACACGAGAGGAGTTTTTGGCTGGAAGTCCTCGGGAGCCTCTGGATGGCCTGAGCAGCACTAAAACAAATCATGGACCTCCTGGCAGCTGCCAAAACCATCTGAGGACACGAGATCCCACTTTGCCAGGCATTGTTCTGCCCAGAGGAACCAGCTGAAACCTCTCCTGGGGCTGGGGGTCCTTTCTGGAATTAAACTGAGCCTTTTGAGGATGAGGAAATCAAATGTTGAGGTGGAATGAAAATTTGCAGCCTGGGAAACAGCCCGGGAAGGGAAAAGGCAGCAGGACCCCTCTGGAGAAGCTCCTGCTCCTCCTCAATGTCCTTTCCCTGCGAAAAGGAACCAGGTGGGATCTCCTGGGAACATCCCTCCAAATCCATCAAAGAGCAGGAAAAGGAGAATTCCCTCTTCCCTTCATCCAGCACTCACTAGCAGCCAGCAGCTCCTCTCTTCCTCACTGATTCCAAAACATTTTCCTAATGGGAAAATTGGGGTTCAGATCCCAGTGGGATCTGCCTGAACCCCTCTGGGTTTGGTTCTGAGCCTCTGGCACCAGCACTGTGGTCCAGGGGCAGCTCCTGAGGAGCAGCAGAGCAGGGAAGATGCTCAGGGCAAACATTCCCCACTTTGCAACTCCCGGGAGAGAGCTGGAAGTTCTGGAGTTCGTGGGACGACACGGAACTGGGAGGAAATCCATAAATGAAACGCAGAGCTCTGCACGAGTAATTATTCCTCATTAACGAAGCTAAAAGGAGAATTCTGCTCTAGGAACAGATGTCACCTCCACTTCAGGGGGACTCAATCAAGCGGGGCACGCAGGCAGAGCCAAAGAAACGCTGGAACACCAGGAAGAGCCCATTAAACATGGGGAAGAACCCTGGGATCTTCCAGCTGGGGCAGCCCCGGGGAACCACAGCCTCTGGACACGAGCTCTCCAATGCTACAAATGCTTGGAAAATCCTTCCCTAGTGAAGGGTTTCATCACCTGTGAAATCTCCCCCAGTCCGAGTGAGAAGCACGTTGGTCTTTTCTGAAAGCCTCAAAAGAGACTGAAATTCCCCGGGGGGGCAGAATTTCCTCTCAGGAATTCAGACCAGAACGGATTTTTGACCCTTCCAGCATTCCATGCTCGTTCACCAGGCTCACCCTGTGATCTAAAACCGAGCCTAAGCCACGCCAGCTTAATTCATTTCAGCACGGGATTAAATCTTGCTTAAAAACCTCGGCACCACTTTCAGTTTCCTGACGCTCCAACAGTAAAGACCCTGCTCCCAAAAATCCCTGGGATTTATCTGATGTGCAGAGGTGGACCTTGCCAGGAGTTTTTCTGCCTCAAGAAGTTCTTTTCCCTCTTTTAAAACGCTTTCAAAATAAAAGTTTCTTCCCTCCGAAGGCTCTCTTGCACCTTTTATTGCCTGATTCGTTTACTCCCCATTTCTTTACCTGCAGTTTCACTCAGGGCTGAGCAAATCCCTTCCTCCTCTGCTGAGTTCACCAAAACCTTCCCGAGCAAAAAATGACAAACCCCAAAAGCAGGAAAAACCAGGAAACAGACAAAAAAAAAGCGCCCCCCCAAACAAACAAACAAACAAACAAAAACCCTAACAAAAAAAAAACAAACAAAAAAAGCATACACAAACAAAATCAAAACAAAAAATAAGGCAACAAAAAACCCGCAAAAAAACCCCACACAAACGAACAAAAAAAAAAATATTTAAAAAACAAACCAACAAAAAAACCCGCCCAAAACCAGGGAAAAAACCCCACGTTTGGGAGACTCCTACCTGAAAAATAGCAATCCAGGCATATCCAATATTATCAAAATTGATGGCCCCGTTGTGGGGGTTCAGGTCCCCGGCCATGCAGACGTTGTAGTACTGGTTCCAGTTGATGCAGGAGTTCCTGCTGGGCTCGGGGCTGGCCAGGCTGGGGCTGTAGGAGTCCATGCTCAGGGTGCACTCCACCTTGGATTCCTTCCTGCTGGGAATGTTGGAGCACCTCTGCATCCCGTTCTCCCGGTGCGAGGAGCAGATGAAGGGGTTCTCCTCCGCCTCGTCCGGCCGGTAGTAGGGGTGAAGGAAGGTCAGGTTGTACGTCCTGGAGAGGGGGAAGAAGGAAAAGGATGAGCGGGGGGATAAAAAAAATAAAATAAAATGGTTGAATCCCTGGTTTTTGCAGCAGGGAGAGGTGCTGGTTGCTTCTCCCTTCGCCCTTCAGCAAGTTCCAGTCGAAATTCCAGCCCCTAAAATCAAATCCTTTCGCACCCTGGAAGGCCCTGATCCCTGATCTCCTGGTGATAAAGAGCCTGGGTTTCCCCAAGAAAACAAAGCTGGGGAAAGCACGGAATGAGAGGGGATGGAGAGAAAATCCCAGCAGATCAGGTTCTTCCCCAAAATCCAGGGAGCTTTCAGGCTCTCTGGAAGGATTTGAGGATGACTTCTGGTGGCAGAGCAGCTTCCCAATAAATTTGCCCCTCGGGACGTCTCTGATGAGGGGCTGAGCTCCCACCCAGCCAGAGGCCATCTCCCATTCCCTCTGCACTTCAACAAGAAGAAAGGAAGATCCCACACTAATGGGAAAACCACCTGCTTCCTGCATTTCTGATGGGATTGGCTTGGATAAAGCTCTGTCCCAGCCTGGATAAGGGAACGCTGGGGCACGAGCTGCTTGTTCCCGAGTCATGTCCCGACTTTCTGGGCCCTGTGTCCAGTGCTGGGGAGAGCCTGCAGCACTTAGGGCTCCAACTGAGGAGCTGCATTGCTCCAGAGCCAGCTTTATCCACTGATTCCCGAGCTCCAGGGATCTCAGCTGCTCCAGAATCACCGGCAGATGAGGGAGAGGCAACACACTCTTTGTAAGAGATGTGGGCAGAAGATAACCAGGTAATTCTTCCAGCCAGGACAGCTCTATTTTTATCTCTCTCTGAATGTCCCTATCTGGTGAAGAGATTTGGCTTTAGCAAGTGTTATTCCAGACAATTGCTTGGAATTGCTCCCCAAAACCCCTCGAGCCAAGCAGGACCGGCTCTGAGGCTGCACTTTGAGGAGAGAACAATTGCTGCAGGGCAGAGCTGAGGGGAGATCAGCCCTCAACGACTTCCCTGGGGAATCCGGTTCCGTTCCATCATCCAATTACCCGAGACGGGCGCGGAGAGCTCGTCAGCTGCGGGAGAGGGAGAGGGAAGAGGAGCACATCCCGGGAATTGGGAGAGCTCGTCAGCTGCGGGAGAGGGAGAGGGAAGAGGAGCACATCCCGGGAATTGGGAGAGCTCCTCAGCTGCGGGAGAGGGAGAGGGAAGAGGAGCACATCCCGGGAATTGGGAGAGCTCCTCAGCTGCGGGAGAGGGAGAGGGAAGAGGAGCACATCCCGGGAATTGGGAGAGCTCCTCAGCTGCGGGAGAGGGAGAGGGAAGAGGAGCACATCCCGGGAATTGGGAGAGCTCCTCAGCTGCGGGAGAGGGAGAGGGAAGAGGAGCACATCCCGGGAATTGGGAGAGCTCCTCAGCTGCGGGAGAGGGAGAGGGAAGAGGAGCACATCCCGGGAATTGGGAGAGCTCCTCAGCTGCGGGAGAGGGAGAGGGAAGAGGAGCACATCCCGGGAATTGGGAGAGCTCCTCAGCTGCGGGAGAGGGAGAGGGAAGAGGAGCACATCCCGGGAATTGGGAGAGCTCCTCAGCTGCGGGAGAGGGAGAGGGAAGAGGAGCACATCCCGGGAATTGGGAGAGCTCCTCAGCTGCGGGAGAGGGAGAGGGAAGAGGAGCACATCCCGGGAATTGGGAGAGCTCCTCAGCTGCGGGAGAGGGAGAGGGAAGAGGAGCACATCCCGGGAATTGGGAGAGCTCGTCAGCTGCAGGAGAGGGAGAGGGAAGAGGAGCACATCCCGGGAACTGGGAGAGCTCCTCAGCTGCGGGAGAGGGAAGAGCAGCACATCCCGGGAATTGGGAGAGCTCCTCAGCTGCGGGAGAGCGAGAGGGAAGAGGAGCACATCCCGGGAATTGGGAGTCGCTGGCTGGGAATTGCTTGCGTTCAGCAGCTCCTCCCCGCACACCTCCGGACAGAACTGTGGCATCACCTGCGCTGTTCCTGGGCCTTGGATTCAAGAAAAACCTGGAAGGTGTTTTTTTTCCTCCCCAAGCCTTTCGCCTTGCCCTCCCACCAGCTGGCTTCCCTGGGAGGAAAATTTAATACGTATATTTTAATAGTAATAATCTGATTGTAATGATAATAACCTCGGCCTTGCTTGGTCGGGATAACATCCAATAAACATATAATAACAAGGACCCCCTGCTACTGATATGCCAACTATCAGCACCTGCCTTCTGAAGAAAGTGTGGACAAAAGGCCAGACTGGAAGGGATAACGAGGACAAACCAAAACCACAAGCAGGAAATACACGTGCTCTAAAAAGGCAGACCCAGGGAGGTCGCAAATGCTAAGCAATTCCTAAAAAAAAATGTAAAATAATTTTGTAGGAAAGTTAAATATACATACTAGTTTGTAAATATGCGATAATATAAAAAGAATAAATATAAATAAATAAAATAAAGAAAGAAGGTGTTTAAAAGTGTCCTTTTAAACACCTTCTTTAATATGCGATAATATAAATTAATATTAGATGATACAAGAAAATAAATATAAATAAATAAAATAAAGAAAGAAGGTGTTTAAAAGTGTCCTTTTAAACACCTTCTTTAATATGCGATAATATAAATTAATATTAGATGATACAAGAAAATAAATATAAATAAATAAAATAAAGAAAGAAGGTGTTTAAAAGTGTCCTTTTAAACACCTTCTTTAATATGCGATAATATAAATTAATATTAGATGATACAAGAAAATAAATATAAATAAATAAAATAAAGAAAGAAGGTGTTTAAAAGTGTCCTTTTAAACACCTTCTTTAATATGCGATAATATAAATTAATATTAGATGATACAAGAAAATAAATATAAATAAATAAAATAAAGAAAGAAGGTGTTTAAAAGTGTCCCCAAGCGCAGGAGGTGTGCTCCTGGCTGAGTGCCAAGCACCCGGCCGCAAAAAACTTCCCTTTATTGCCTTTGTCCCTTATTATAAGTTATTAAACTTTTAAATTTTAACAAGAGAGTGAACCTCGTTTTTCACATCCTGGATTTCCCTTTCTCTGTCCCTCGGCACATCTAATGCTAAGCAATTCCTAAAAAAAAATGTAAAATAATTTTGTAGGAAAGTTAAATATACATACTAGTTTGTAAATATGCGATAATATAAAAAAATTAAATATAAATAAATAAAATAAAGAAAGAAGGTGTTTAAAAGTGTCCCCAAGCGCAGGAGGTGTGCTCCTGGCTGAGTGCCAAGCACCCGGCCGCAAAAAACTTCCCTTTATTGTCTTTGTCCCTTATTATAAGTTATTAAACTTTTAAATTTTAACAAGAGAGTGAACCTCGTTTTTCACATCCTGGATTTCCCTTTCTCTGTCCCTCTTCACGTCCATGTGGAGGAAGGACAAGAGAGGGGCAGCAAAGTCCAGTTTTCTCCCGCTCCTACTGGATTATCCTCAGCTCCATCCTCCCGCAGGAGAAGTTTTCCCAGCCCAGCCACTGGAATCTGAGCACGATCCCGCCCGGCTCGGGGGAGCAGAGGGGCGGCTGGAGCTGCTCCGAGGCAATCCTGCCGAGCAGTGCCAGGAGGAGCAGTCCAACAGCTCCCGGACAAATCCCGGCTGCCTGAGCCTGCTCCGGAGGCAGAACGAGCAGCTCCCGGGTTAATCAAGGCTGGGAACTCCCACCAGGAGCGTCCCGAGGCAGCAGAGAAGAGAGAAGCGCTTCTCAGCTCCCTCCCCTCTCCTGCTTCCGAGCCACCGAGTTCCTTGAAAGGCTCCCGGCCTGGAAAATGCTGCCCTGCATCCCGACACACACGGAGCAGCCCCAGGAGAAGAGCCCAGACGGGCTGGGGCTGACCCAGTTCCTTTATTTCCACCGGGAGCAGCTCGGGAGGGTTGGGAAGGAGCCGGAGGGGGAGAAAAAACATCCTGGAGATGTCACCAAGGAGCTGCTGGCTCCGCCTGTCCTTGCCACCCCGGCACACCAAACCTTCCTACTTCCCACCAAAAAAATCCTTGGGGAATTTCTCCTGCAGCTCCCACTGCCGCGATGTCACCCACAGCCCATCCTGGCACAGCTTTTCCAAGCAATCCCAAGTCTTGAAGGATCACTTTGGGCAAAGAGGAAGAGATTCTCCCGTGTCCCAACCACCAGTTCCAACCCACTCCTGCAACAGCCCAGCAATTCCTCCAGAATCCCTACCAAAAATCCTTAAATAACCTCATTCCAGCCCTGCAACAGCACAGCTCTCAAAGAAAGACAGAGGGAGAAAAGCAGAAATTCCCAGTGCACCTCCAAAAAGTCCCCAAATTTCTCTCACAATGCGCTCGACTTAAAAATAGTTGCTTCACTCGGAGCTGCCAACTTTCAAGGGGGATTGAAAAGAAAAGGTTTCCATGGGGAAGGAAGAATGACGGCAAAAATCAAAGTCAGTCCTTCCATCTGATGCCTCTGGAAAAGCTGAAGGCGCTGGAAGAACACAGCAGGGCAAAGCTGGATTTGAAGCAGCTGTTTGGGGGCTCCCTTACACCTCCTTTCATCCAGAAAATTTGGGGCTAGGACCCTGCCTTGCTGGCCCCTGGATTTTGTCCAGATCCTCTGTTTAATCAGCTTTGGTTTCAGCTGGGAGGGTTTGGTAGCAGCACCAAGGAGAGACTCCCCAATAATTCAGCTTTTCCCTCCCTCCAGGGCTGTAAAGGAAATCAGAGGCAGGATCTCATTCCCAGCCTGGCTGTCCAGCCATGCCCCAGCCTCCTGAAGGGCTGGCAAACCTCCGTGCCCTGAGGAATTGTGGATTTCCCATCCCTGGATGTGTTCAGGGCAGGGGTGGAGCAGCCTGGGATAGGGGAAGGTGTCCCTGCCCATGGTGGGGGGGTTGGAATGAGAATCTTTAAGGCCCTTTCCAACCCATTCCAGGATTCCATGATCAGTCCAACAGCAGGAAGATGTAACCCTGAAGTGTTTTCCAGGTCATTCCATGCCTTTTTTTCCCTTTACAATTTGCTGCTGGCGTGTTAACCACATGCCCTGACGCCTGGGTTGAGAGAATGAGTCAGAAATGATAAAAAAAAAAAAAAAGAAATGGGAATAGTTCCATCTGGATTCCCTAAAACTTCCCCACCGAGCTCCAAGAAGCCTGGGATAGCTGGAAATGCAGGGACTGGACCGTTGCTGGGCTCCTCAGGTCTAAAATTGATGCAAAGAGCCCAACCCAGCACTCAGGGTGAAGGCACCAGAGGAGGAATATTCCCGCCCCATGGGCACCTCTCTTTCCCCAAACTCCTCTGGAATGCTGTGATTTCAACCGCAATAAACCCCAGGAGCTGGGCAGAGCCCCCCGAATTCACCTCTCCCAGCTCCGGGGGGTGGCAGAACCCATCCCAGACAAATCCAAATCCCCTCAACCACTGCTCATCCCCAAACCTTCCCCTGCCTCCCCTGACAAGGAGCAAGCCCTGCTAAGAAAACCCAGCGACCCTGAAGCTTCCCCACCGAGCTCCAAGAAGCCTGGGATAGCTGGAAATGCAGGGGCTGGACCATTGCTGGGTTCCTCAGGTCTACAATTAACACAGACCAAAAGCCCAAACCCGACACCAGTCGGGGTGAAGGCACCAGAGAACTCCACATTTCCCCTGCTGACACTCAGCTGGAAGCTGGAATATTCCTGCCCCACGGGCACTCCACTTTCCCCAAATTCCTCTGCGATTTCAACCGCAACAAACCCCAGGAGCTGGGCAGAGCCCCCCGAATTCACCTCTCCCAGCTCCGGGGGGTGGCAGAACCCATCCCAGACAAATCCAAATCCCCTCAACCACTGCTCATCCCCAAACCTTCCCCTGCTGCTGCTAATGGCCATTACAAAGCCGCGGCTTCATGCCCGTGCTCAGGGAGCGCAGCTTCCCCTGGGGCTCATCTTGAGAGCTCCACTGGGCAGAAAATCACGGGGCGTTTAAAATCCCGCCTCCAAGAGAGCGGGAGGGGCTCGCTGGAGCTAAGGACAGGACCAGGCCACCCAGGCAGGGTCGGGACAGCACGAATCGGGCTCGGGAACGGCAGCTCGGAGCGCTGGGGGGTTTTTGGTGACCCGCGAATTCCTGCTGGGGGTGCAGGAGAGGGTTTGGAGCACCGGGCTGTGGGGAGGGGAATCACACCCGTGGCAGGCTGATGGGTTTTCCACTCTGCTGGGATGGATAAACGCCACCAGAGCTGGTCCAGAGGACAGGGAAAGGCTGAGGGAGCTGGAAGCCCCAGGGCTGAGCAGTGAGAGGCAGGAGCAGGACCCGAGGGATGATCCCTGCCTGTCTTGCAGACAATGCGAGTGCGGACAGCAGATGATTACCCAGGGATGTAATTACAGGCTCCATCTCCTCTCGCCGAGTTAGAGCTGCCCTAAGAGCTGGGCTGGGGCATTTCCTCACCTCTGAGCCTCTGACATGTCCGACAGGAGCCTTTGGAAGGATTTTTCCAGGCAAATCCCCCTTTTCCGTGCTGGCTGTGCTCGGTTTTCATCCTGGTGCCGTGCTGGGGGTGCTCAGGTGCGTCCTCACGCCGGGAAGGGGCAGGGGCACAAGAGCCCAGCTCACGAGGGGTGCCCCGAAGCCTGGGATGAGCCCGGAGCCATCCCAGCCCCAGCAGCACCTCCACAGCCCCGCTCTGAAGCCGGCAGGAAGAGCCCAGAGCTGGCAGCAGGGCCCAAAGGATGAGCCAGATCCAGGATTTGTCCAGGGAGCTCAGGAGCCACAAGCACCAGGAGCAAAGACAGACACCAGCAGCACAGCCCAAACCAGGACTAAGCCTGGAATATTCCTGCCCCACGAGCACTCCTCCTACCCCAAACGCCTCTGGCATGCTGCGACTTCCATCACAATAAACCAGAGGAGCTGGGCAGAGCCTCCCAAATTCACCTCTCCCAGCTCCGGAGAGTGGCAGAACCCATCCCAGACAAATCCCCTCAACCACGGAGCCTGGGCCGGGCTTAAATTGGTCAGCTGGGCCTTGGGCAGGGCTGGGGGTCTCAGATGAGGCTCAGCAGGGCAGTGAAGGTTTAATTGGCAGAGGGGCTGCTCCACTCAGCTGCCCAGCCTGGAAGAACCCAAATGAAAATCTGCCTCTTTAAGGCTGGGTTTGATGATCCTGGAGGGGTTTTCCAGCCTTAACGGTTCCATGATTCCAGGTCCTGCCTGTCCCACACTCAGAGCTGAGTCCAAACGATTTTAATGCTTCTCACACGCAGTTTCTTATCTTAAAACCCCGACAAGGATTTATCTCTGGATTTCAGCAGCGTCTCCAACTCATCAGCCCCTGCCAGGGGTTGGGGTGTGCTCGGTGACCTGAACTGTTTGGAGAACTGGGAACTTGTTCTAAATCCTCCAATTCCCAGAGTCAGGGACCTCAGGCAGAGCTAATCCAACCCACTCCCATCCTCATCCTTCAGGTGCAGCAGGAATTCACGAGAGAGCCGCTCAAACCCTCAGGAAATTGCTGACAAACGGGATTTTTTCTTTGCAGACAAAGAAGTTCCCAGCTGGACCCAAAGCCCTGCTGAGCACTGGGATTTTTCCAGCAGGGGACAGAAAAAATCCCCCGCTGGAAAAGGAAAAGAGAGAGCTGGAGGAAAAAAACGGAAGGAAAAGGTGGAATTTTTTTTTTTTCCCTTTTGCTGTACTTACATGGCGAAGTTCCTGTCTAGGAAGCACCTGTTCCTCAGCAGCCCTGCCCAGAGCTGGACCCCGACAATGCCAAAGATGAAGAAGACAAAGAAGCAGAGGAGGAGGACGTTGCCTAACATAGGCAGAGTGTCCAGCAGCAGCGTGACCAGGATCCTCATACCTGGGGGAGAAGGGAAAACCACGTTAGGATGGGGAGAAATCACCGTTCCCACCTGGGATGTGCAGCCAGGGCAGCAAAACTGGGATTTGGCGTTTTCCCCTAAATCGCCGGGCTGAAAAGGGAGGTGAAAATGCCAAAGGCTTGGCAGGAAATGGGAGCAAACAGTGATCTCCAGAGGGTGGATCCAAGGATGGGGTTTCCAGGTGTTTTCCGTAGCATTCGAGGACACACGAATTGCAAGACAGTTTTTTTCCTGGAGAAACGCTCCCAGGAATCGTCAGCCTCTGGAGGAATTGTTAAAATATGGATTTGTAAACACTGCAAACTCCTCCCACGGGTCACAGAAGCTGTTCCCCTAAAAACCATGGAGCCTGGGGTGGGGTGGGAGCTGAGCCTCCACTACAGACAATTCCTTTTCCGTGGAGAACTTCTCTCCTTGCTGGAAAGGAAGGAAATTTTGTTGTTTTTTTCTTTTTTTGAGGATGCTTTTCCTGCGAGGATGCTACTCACTCCAAGGAAAGCTCTGCTCCCTTTCCCTCCTCATGCAGAGGCTTTGGGGACCTTCCCACCAATCCCACAAGGATCCACAAGGATCTCCATGAACCCTGAGTTCCTCCAGCCTCTGGTTCCAGGGAAATGCTGATTTCCATGCCCGGTGTTCCATCTGGAATATTCTGACTGGAGGAAGGAGAGCCTTGCGGAGCCTCAGCTAAGCCTGGCATTCCCAGCACCTTCCCAGCATGGCTGCTGGGAGAGACTGGGAAAGGAGGCAGGGATGGGGCTGGGACTGGGAGCTCACACACCTCAGGGCACCTCCAAACTCCAGGATAAAATGGGGATAAAACGGGAATAACAGCTTGGAGCTCAGCGAGGTTAAATGAGCCTCTGGGCCAGGGACAAAGCATTGTCCAACAGCTGATAATTGACAAACTGAGGGAAAGAGGGAAGAGCCAAGGCAAATCCTGAATTACAGGTGGGAATAAAGCCAAATCCAAGCCTTGGGATCCACAGGGAGCAGGGCTGAAGTTCACGGCACGGTGGGAATTGTGGCTGCTGGCTTTGGAGGGGTTTTATCCCACTAAAATCCTCCTTTGCAAACACCTCTTCCTGCCTGCCTGCAGCCTGCTCTCCCTGGATATTCCCAGGAAACGCTCTCCAGCAGTTCTCCAGATGGATCTCCTGGATCCATCCCATTGGATCCAGGCACTCAAACTGGCCCCCTGCGATTCCAGTGGCTTCTCCCAAGCTGTTCCTGATGCCTCCTGTAATTCCATGGCGCTGAGCCTGGAATCTGCAGCTCTCAGGGATGGGCTCCGGGAGCACGAGGGTCTCCAGGAGAGAGGAGTCCGTGTGTCCCAGCATTCCCACCTGTCTATCCCAATATTCCCATCTGTCTATCCCAGTATTCCCATCCTTCTATCCCAATGTTCCAATCTGTCTATCCCAGTATTCCCACCCATCTATCCTGTTCCTGTCTATCCCAATGTTCCCGTCTATCCCAACATTCCCACCTGTCTATCCCAAGATTCCCACCCATCTATCCCAACATTCCAACCTGTCTATTCCAGTATTCCCATCCATCTACCTCAACATTCCCATCTATCCCAATGTTCCCGTTCGTCTATCCCAGTATTCCCGCCTGTCTATCCCAACATTCCAATCTGTCTATCCCAGTATTCCTGTCCATCTATCCCAGCATTCCCGTCCGTCTATCCCAGCTTTCCCAGGCACTGCTGGCAGGAGCTGGCATCCCCTCACACCGCTCCTCCTGTGCATTTGCCAGCGCAAATCCCAGGGAGCCAAATCCCAGGGAGCCAAATCCCAGGGAGCCAGGCGGGGGCCGGAGCTGCCACCGCACGAGGGCATCCACCAGCCCGGCCAAGAATTCCCAGCTAATTAATAATCCGGGATGAGTAACGACCTCTGCATCCCGGGCCTTGCCAGGTCCCCGTGCCCAGGCGGGCCCTGGCTCCGGCGCAATTCCCGCTGCTGGCCCGGCTCCTGGCCCGAGGAGAGGCTGTGCCAGCCACCCCGTCCCTGTCCCGCGCTGTCCCAGTGCCGCCCTCAGGGAAGGGACGGAGCAAATTCCATCCTCCGGAGCTGCAGGGCTGGAGGAAAAGGGGCTTGGAATTGCTGGCGTTTATTCCCAATGAGACAAAATCGCGGAATGGCCCGAGAGGGAAGGGACACAGCCGGATCCTCAGATCCAGCTCCTGGCCCTGCCCAGCACTGGCACCCCCTCGGGAGCAATCCCCCCTTTTTCCTGGCAAATCCGCCTTTGGAAAAGCAAAGACTCAATGCCCACTGGAGAGACGATGCTGGGATTTTCTCCCAGGTTTTTTCCCCTCTCTCTCACTGATATCCTCTCTTTTTTTTCCCAAAAATGGGTAAAATCTCTCTCCCCGTGCCAGACAGTTTTTTTTCTGCTCAGCTGCTTTTGATATTTGGGGTTGTTTAGTGGCATCATCCCGGAGACTGAATCCAGCTGTTCTCCAGCCACTCCGGGCTCTCCACGGAATGTCGAGCGTGCCATGGGAAAAGAGCATCACCCAGGCTGAAACAAGGAGCAGGATTCTCATTCCCATTCCATGGGATGCCTGGTTTAAACCCCACAGCAGAAAAATAAAAATTTAAAAAGACCCCGAAAATAAAAAAAAATTATAAACAAACAAAAATAAAATACAAAAATACAAATAAATATAAAATACAAATACAAATTAACAATGAACAAATAAAAATTAAATAAAAATAAAAAATAAAAAATAAAAAATAAATAAGAATAAGAATAAGAATATGAATAAGAATAAGAATAAAAAATATAAAGCAGTGAAATGGATTTGAAAAACAAAAAACCAACCCACTGACCACAGCTGAAAAAAAATCCCTGGCTCCAGCTCCTGCCAAGTGAATAAATCGCAGGAATTCCATTTTTCCAGTGGTTTGGAAGGAATAATTTCTAACAGAAATGATGTTTTTATTGGCCGAGGTTCTCCTTTCTTTTCTTAACGAACTGCATCAAGCTGAAAGAATCCCGTGGGTGAATTTATCATGCCTGGAAGCTGATAGTGCTGGCTGGATCCCAGGGAAGAGCCCAGGAATCCCGGGGATAAATCTCCAGGTTGGTTCTCCCAGTTTCCCTGGATTTGGCACCAGGTTCTTCTCTTCTGCTCCAGCTGTAAATTTTATTTTGTGGAAAATCCCATTCCCAAATCCCAGAGCGGGGAATGGCGTGGATGGTGCTGTCGCTGCTGGGATGGGCTGGGATTCCAAGGAAATCCCATGGATGAAAATGTAACCACAAAAATCCACCAAAATCCAGGGATTTTCCCATCCCTTCTCCACAGACTCTGGAATATTTCGGTCTGAAGCTGCAAAATTCCCAATGTTCCGAGTGGATGGGGTTGGTGTCTCCCCGAGAAGTGGAGGCTGGATGATCTGCCCTCCAGGAATGGGGATATTTCTGGGAATAATTTCTGGGAATCCTAATCCTGGTGCTCAGGTCTCCCTTGGTGAGAGCTGCTCCTCAGGCACTTCCACTCCAAACACGGATTGAACCCGCTGGATTTCATCCCACAGAATATTAATAAAAAAATGGGACATTTTCTGTCACCTGTCTGCTGGAAAAATATGAAAATCCCATGGGAAGTGCAGTGAAAAAAGCTTGGAATACTCCAAGGGGGACAAGCACAAGTTGGATTCAGAGCAAAATTCCACCTAAAGCTGGAGTTGTTTGGATCCCTGGAGCTTGGTGTAAAATCCTTCAATTCCCCTGGCTGTGCCCGCAGCCCAGCTGAATCCCAGCTTGAGATTCCCACTGTTCCATGGGAATAGGGAAGGGTTTTGTGGATTTGAAGGAGTTCAGAGGGAGCCTGATCCTCATCCCAGCCTGGAGGGCTCCGAGCCCAGCCCGTGCCAGGGTGCCTCTGCTCCAGCCCATCCCCAGAGCCCAAATCCCAGAGGGAAACTTCCCTGGAGCCCCAAATCCCAGAGGGAAACTTCCCTGGAGCCCCAAATCCTGGAAAAAATCCGTATTGTGCTTTCCAAAACCCTGGCAACAAAACCTCCAAAGGGTTCCATGGCCCCTTTCTGCCTCTCTCTGCTTTTTTTCAGTCTTGCTTTTAACTAAAGGACCTCAATGTGGAATTCACCGATTTCGTTCCTTGTTTTCCAGGAAAAATCCGGTGGAATTGGGAGTTTGGAGAGAAATTTCCGAGGCTCCTGGGTGTAAACATCCATCTGTTCCCTCATATTTTCCTCGGAGGGCCTGGAATCCAACCCCTTCTGGGGGAGGTTTGTCCATCCCTGGAAGTGCTGAATCCAGGCAGGCTCGCTCCGAGTGCTTTCCAAAAGAACAGGAAATATCCCTATTTTTTTTTAATTTTTTTTTTTGCCAGGATCCCTGTGGTTTCCATACAATGCTGCTGCATTTTGATTGGAGTGGATTTGGGATGGAATTGCTGTGGAACGAGCACCTTGCAGAGGGCGGCTCAGCAGCCGGCGGATTCCAGCAGGGAACGACTCCAACGCGGGGACTGGGATTTAAAACTGGATTTAGAAGCCAAGCAGCTGAAGCCACTTGAAAATGGATTTAGGAGCCACTTGAACTTCCTGTCGTGGATGATCCCAATCTCGTTTCACGAGGAGCAAACCCTCCGTGGGGTTTTAGCAGCAAGGGAGGCTCCCGAGCTGCTAATCCCGAACGTAAAGTCCTGGAAAGACCTTAATCACTGAGGAGGGAAAACAAACCCAGCAGGGCAAGAAGATCCCTCTTGGAAGTGACCTTTTCCCTTCCTTCGGAGGAGCGTTGTTTACTCTGCACCACGAGAGGGTTGTTTTCCTTAGAAAAGTCACAAAAACCTTGGAAAACAGCTCCGAGGGTCAATTCCCTGTTCCCTCGCCCTTTCCCGACACCAGTTGTGATAATGATGATCGTTAAATTGCCATTAAAAATTAAATTAATCAATTTCCTCTCATCAGCTGCACAAAGCAGACAGCCAGGTGTGTGTGGGGGGGTTATATTCCCATGGTTTCCCATTTTTCCCAGACTGAGCTCACAAATCCAGGTGTGGGGGGGGTTATTCCCATATTTTCCCATTTTTCCCAGACTGAGCTCAGCAATCCAGGTGTGTCTGTGGGGGTTATTCCCATATTTTCCCATTTTTCCCAGACTGAGCTCACAAATCCAGGTGTGTGGGGGTTATTCCCATGTTTTCCCATTTTTCCCAGACTGAGCTCACAAATCCAGGTGTGTCTGTGGGTTATTCCCATATTTTCCCATTTTTCCCAGACTGAGCTCAGCAATCCAGGTGTGTCTGTGGGGGTGGGTTATTCCCATATTTTCCCATTTTTCCCAGACTGAGCTCAGCAATCCAGGTGTGTGTGGGGGTTATTCCCATATTTTCCCATTTTTCCCAGACTGAGCTCACAAATCCAGGTGTGTGGGGGGTTATTCCCATGTTTTCCCAGACTAAGCCCAGCAATCCAGGTGTGTCTGTGGGTTACGCCCATGTTTTCCCGTGTTTTCCCAGACTGAGCTCAGCAATCCAGCTGTGTCTGTGGGTTACTCCCATGTTTTCCCATGTTTTCCCAGACTGAGCTCAGCAATCCAGCTGTGTGGGGGTTATTCCCATGTTTTCCCATGTTTTCCCAGACTGAGCTCAGCAATCCAGGTGTGCCTGCGTGGGCTATTCCCGTGGTTTCCCAGCGTTCCCGGAGCGGTGCCCGGGGCGGTGTCACTCACTTGGGACCCTGTTGATGGCCCGCAGAGGCCGCAGGACGCGCACGGTGCGGATGGCGGAGAGGCTCACGTTGTGTCCATCCAGGGAATATTCCATCATCCTGCAGGGAAAACAGCAGAGGAGTCAGGATGGGGATGCTGAGGCCTGGCATGGATTCAGGGTCAGGAATTTGATTCCTGACCAGGGGTGCGAATCCATCCATTCTGTGCTTCCAGCTCCTCCTATGGATGCAATTCCATGTGCCCGGAAGCGTCCAGGGCCGGGTTGGATGGGGTTTGGAGCAATCTGGGATGGTGGAAGGTGTCCCTGTCACGGCAGGGGTGGGATGCCATGAGCTTTAAGGTCACACTTTGGAAAACAGGATTTTCCTTCCAGGATGTGAAGGAGCCCCCAAGGAAGCTGGAGAAGGGAACTCCAGCAGGAATTGTGGTGAGGGGTCAAGTGGGAATGGGTTCACACTGAAAGAGGGGAAATTTAGATGGGATATTGGGAAGGAATTCCTGCCTGTGAGTGTGGGGGGGCCCTGGCACGGATTCCAGAGCAGCTGTGGCTGCCCCTGGATCCCTGGAAGTGTCCGAGGCCAGGCTGGACGGGGCTTGGAGCAAGCTGGGACAGTGGAAAGTGTCCCTGCCCATGAGATGATCTTTAAGATCCCTTCCAAGCCAACCCATTCCACGATTCCCTGACTCTCCAGGACAAGGAGCTGCACTCCAGCTTTTCTCTCCTCCCGTGACCAAACCTGAATACCCAAACCAACAAAAAATGCAAAAAATCATTTGCTTTCCGTTTGGTTATTAAGAATAAAGAACATTTTCTCCTTGATTCTTCCTCCCCATTTTCCCTAAAGATTTTGGGTGGATTGGCACTCAGCAGGTGATTCCCTATGCTGGAAAATGGGAGGCACAAAGCTTTGGGATGTCTTGTGCCATCAACAGCTCCCAAACCTTCAGCTGTCAAATCCAAAACTTATCCTGGGAGCCTGGAATGGCTCCAGGGACTGGATGCAGCAGGATGCCAAGTGTGGGGTCCTGTTATCAGATTCTACCTGTAAATCCCAAATCCCTTGGGAATGCCCCACAGAAACCCGCTGGAGCTGGGAATTTTGGATGGATTGGCACTCGGTAGGCGATCCCCTACCCTGCAAAGCGCAAAGTTTGGGACGCCTTCTGTCCTCAACAGCTTCCAAACCTTCAGCTGTCAAATCCACAACTTATCCTGGGAGCCTGGAATGTCTCCAGGGACTGGATGCGCCAGGAGCCTCTCGTTTCCAGCTCTCCTGAGCACCATCCCTGCTGCTGGGGAAAGGCTTTCAGCTCGGCTGCGGGGCAGACGGGGAGGCCACGAGTTCCACCGGGCTTGAAATGTTCCAGGGAACATTTCTTGGGCGAGGAAAACATGGAAGGACTCTGGGAGCTGGAAGGAACTTCAGACACGGCCCGTGCTGGAGGCAGGAGCTGTGTTTATTTTGTAGCTCCCCTGCTCCCTTTGGAGCTGCTGCTGAGGCAAACCAGCTCCTCTGAGGAGGCAGAACGGGGCAAACAAAGCTCTGCCCGTCACTTGTTTCCCTCCTCATCGCAAAAAAACTCGGAATAACTCCAGCACATCCGTCCCCTGGCTGGAAGAAGCAGCTTTGTTATCCCAGTGGTGAGTTCCCTGCTAAAAGCAGCTCCGGTTTTAGGAGCACACGCTGGATTGAAGGGTGGGGGGGTGAGAGAGGTGAATCCCAACCCTCGGCACAGCTTCTCCTTCCCCAGGGTTACTCCCTGCTCCAGCCTCTCTTCGGAGAGATGGGAAATCGTGTCCCAGGTATGGCTCAAATCCACAAAAACCTCTGGAGGCAGCCCAGGATCAGCCAGGGAAGGGGGGAAATCGTGTCCCAGGTATGGCTCAAATCCACAAAAACCTCTGGAGGCAGCCCAGGATCAGCCAGGGAAGGAGTTTTTCCTTCTCATCTCCTGATGAGTTTTTTCTTCTCATAGCCTGAGTAATGCCCCACCTGCAGAGGGGTTTCCTGCTGTTTTCATCCTCCTCAGACACATTCCAGCCACAGAAGGTGGGGAAAAACCTTGGAAAACTCCCAAATGGTCTCACCAGCCACTTTCCCCCTCATTCCAACAGCAAAATTCCCTCTGCCACATCTGCCCCTGAGGATGAGCAGAGGGCTCAGCCCTTCTGCCTCCGTGGGGGATCCTGGGTTTGGGGGATCTCTGAGGAGCTGGGGATTTTCTGCTCAGCCTCAGGAGAGCTCATCCCTCACATCCCATGTGGAAAACCACACTCAGTTCCTTCATCAGAACCCTGATCCCGAGTTTTCCCTGCTCTTCCCCTACCACCCCTCCCTTAAACGCCGCAGCAGCTTTATGGGAAAACATAATTAAGGAAAAAATAATTAATAATAAGGGGGCTTTTTTTTTCTGTCCCTGATGTTCCTTCTCAGGCTGGAACTGCACCCGAGTTCCAAGGAATCTCCGCTCAGGAGAGCTCATGTTTTATTCAGAGCACTAAAACCATTCCTAATTGTATTCCAGACAAATAACACGGAGCACAACAAAACCCCATTAGTGCAGGGAAGATGGCACAGCGCTAATGGAAAGGGAAAAATGCCCCAACATATTCCAAGGATGTTTTAATTAACCCCAGGCTGGTCATTAGAAACGCAGGAATTCAGAAGTCAGGCAGTAATTAAAGCTTTCCATCCCTTCCCACGATGTACTGAGCAGGTAGGAGAGCCTGGGCTTTCCAAAGCCATTTATTTATTGGCGGGGAAAAAAAAAAAATTAAAAATGATAGGTTTGAGCTTTGCCAAGCTTTTACTCCGCTCGGTTATTCCCCGTGGGGGTGAGGGAAGTGGTGTCAAAAGCAACGGGATCATCCTCAGAGCTGTTTGTTAACACATCCTGCCCGAGCCAGCAGCCGGGGGAGATGGAATTAAGTTGTAGAGCAGGAGGAGTTTGGAATTTGGGTGAACTCCCGGCCAGCTTTTCCCACTGGGATTTCAGCCTTCTTAATGTTTTTTTTTGGGCTGAAAACTCTCAATTTGGGTTTTTGGGGTTTTGGGTTCTCCTCGTTTGCCCCAGCCCTGCCTCGCTCTGCTGGTGGCACGGGGCAGGTGTGGGGCTGAGCTGCTGTTTTTATTTTTATTTTCGGACACAGCAGCGGCTGGGACGCTCTGGATCAGCTCGGGATGCGTCAGGATTAAAGGATTGCTCCAAACCGCCACAGCTCTGCCCATTATTCACAACCCACCCCCAAACCCAGCGTGGCTTTGGGGTGAGGATTAAAAAAAATAGAAATAATAAAAAATCAGATTTTGGGAGATTCTGCCTCCCAAGGCATTCTGAAAAGCAGCCATGACAACGCACGGATTTGGCTCCCTGGGATTTTCCCGCTCTCGGGAAGAAGGGATGAGGTGGTCACTGACCCTGCCATGACGATGAAGAAGTCCAGGCGATTCCAGGTGTCTCCAAGGTAACACTTCTGCCCGAAGATGCCCAGGGCAACCATCTTGATGACCATTTCCACGGCAAAGAAGGCGAAAATGAAGTCGTCGAACGCCTGGAGAGCGGGAAAAGAGGATTTCGGTCAGTCCCGCTCTGCCCGGGGGGAGGGAGGGAGAGAGCTGAGCGCTCCCACCACGGGGACATTCCGTGCTCCCGTCACCAAAGCGCCACCCACCAACTCCAAAATCAAACCTGCAGGGCCCTGGCACCCCCTGGCACAGCTCCCGGCTCATTCCAGGCCTCGGGAAGCGCCCCCAGCTTTCGTTTGCCCCCTGACAGGATGTGGGGATATCACAGGGCTGGAGCCCCTCTGGAGCCAGGCTGGGAGAGCTGGGAGCGTTCACCTGGAGAAGGGGAGGCTCCAGGGAAACCTCAGAGCCCCTTCCAGGGCCTAAAGGGGTTCCAGGAGAGCTGGAGAGGGATTTGCCTTAATTAACCAACTTTCCCTTAATAAACTACACAGAAATTTTGCTCCACAATTTCAGTTCGTTTAATTATTGACATCCAAACGCCTCCATAACAAAGTTCAGGCTTTTCCACCTCATGTTCCGGCTCCCAATCCCTCCTGCAGGCTGTGACAGGGGAGGGATAATGGGGATTTTCCAGCCCTTTCCTGCCTAAAACCTGTCAGGAAGTGTCCAAGGCCAGGTTGGACGGGGCTTGGAGCAGCCTGGGATAGGGAATGTGTGAACTGGGATGAGCTTTAGGGTCCCTTCCCTTCCAATCAGTTTGGGATTCCACAGGGGATCCCAGTGGCCTTCCCGTACGGCTGGAACGTTCCAAGGAGAGCAGCAGCTCCACGTGGGACCCAAAGGGGCCGAGCAGGTCGCAGATCCGGGGTTGATGTCACGCCTTGGGATCGAGGGAAGTTGCTCCCAGCCTGAGGAACGTGCAGGAAGCCACGGAGCTGCCCACAGAGCAGATGCCCCGGGATGCGCTTCCAAAGCCGCTCCGGAGGGCAGATGGCAGTGAGGGGCTGCCAGGAGGGATGGGGGGACAGGCCCGGTGTCCCCTGAGCTCGGGGTGGCCAGCGGGGCTGGGGGCTCTGGACGGGGGAGAATTCCCAACTCCGCTTCTCCTGGCACGCTGAGGAGAGCAGGGATGGGCTCTTCCCACGCTTTTTCCTCATGGAAAAGGGAATGGAGGGGCAAAGGCAGATCCTGGTGCCACACGGCACGGAGCTCTGAGCCCCCCTGCCCTTGTTAAGGGTGGAGAGAAAGGATCTGCTTGGGACGACCCAAATCCACCTTTAGGCCTCGCCCCAAGCAGATCCCACACAGGCCGGGCTTTGCACGCCTTATTGGAAACCCCATCCCGTGGGAAAGGAACACGATGGGGCTCCCATCTGCCGGAGCAGCGACCCCTCAAATGCATCCCACAAATCCCAGAGCAGCCACCACACCCCTGCATCCCAAAAATCCCAGAGCAGCCACCCTTCAAATGCATCCCACAAATCCCAGAGCATCCACCCCACCCCTTATCCTGGGTTGATATCCCTAAACCAGGACACGCCTGCATCCCAAAATCCCAGAGCAGCCACCCCTCAAATGCATCCCTAAAATCCTGGAGCAGCCATCCCACCCCTGCATCCCACAAATCCCAGAATAGCAACTCCACCCCTGCATCCAAAAACCCCAGAACAGCCACCCCTCAAATGCATCCCACAAACCCCAGAGCAGCCACCCCACCCCTTATCCTGCGTTGATATACCTAAACCAGGACAACCCTGCATCCCAAAATCCCAGAGCAGCCACCCCTCAAATGCATCCCTANTTATCCTGGGTTGATATCCCTAAACCAGGACACCCCTGCATCCCAAAAATCCCAGAGCAGCCACTCCATCCCTGCATCCCAAAGCCCCCAGAACAGCCACCCCTCAAATGCATCCCAAAAATCCCAGATCAGCCACCCCACCCCTGCAATCCCAGAAACCGCGGGGGTCTGGGGCCGTGGGACCCTCACCTCCAGGATGGTGCAGCGCTCCGACTGGCATTCCACGTCCTCGCAGGGCTGGAACATGCCCAGGGTGACGCAGTTGAGCAGGATCACCAGCATGCTCACGTGCTCGAACCAGGTGCCGCAGGTTAAGGACAGCGCAGCTCCGGGAGGGGATCCAAACCCTCCTGCCACCCAAACCCCTTTTCCCGGCACATTCCCGGCTCCAAATCCCGAGTTTCAGCGGGGAATCGTGCCACGGCGAGAGAGCAGCTCGAGGGCACCGCCCACCGGAGCGGCGCCCGGTTCCGTGCTCCGATCCCGCTCCCCTTGGCTCCCTCTGGAGCTGTGGGAATGAGGTTCTCCCATTCCAACCCCATTCCCACATCTCAAGAAAGGACAGATCCCACTCAGATCCACATTGGGAATGAGGTTCTCCCATTCCAACCTCATTCCCAAATCTCAAGGAATGACAGATTCCCCTCTGAGATCCACATCCTGATGGGAATGAGGTTCTCTCATTTCCACATCTCAAGGAATGACAGATTCCACTCTGAGATCCACATCCTGATGGGAATGAGGTTCTCCCATTCCAACCTCATTCCCAAATCTCAAGGAACGACAGATTCCCCTCTGAGATCCACATCCTGATGGGAATGAGGTTCTCTCATTTCCACATCTCAAGGAATGACAGATTCCACTCTGAGATCCACATCCTGATGGGAATGAGGTTCTCTCATTTCCACATCTCAAGGAATGACAGATTCCCCTCTGAGATCCACGTCCTGGTGGGAATGAGGTTCTCCCATTCCAACCCCATTCCCACATCTCAAGGAATGACAGATTCCACTCAGATCCACATTGGGAATGAGGTTCTCCCATTTCAACCCCATTCCCTAATCTCAAGGAATGACAGATTCCACTCAGATCCACATTGGGAATGAGGTTCTCCCATTCCAACCCCACTCCCACACCTCAAGGAATGACAGATTCCACATCCTGATGGACAAAGACGAAACAAAGCCAAGCTGACGGGGCCCAGGATGGAAATGTTTGGATTCAGGATCCAGAGGGCACAAAAAAAGAAGGAAAGGCTCCCAGCTGGATGTCTCCAGTCTCCAAAATTCCCTGATATTCCTTAACGACCCGCCGGTGCTCAATTAAACGATAATTAATTGATCTAAGTAGGAAGCGGTGATTTGCATCAGTGCAAAATAGGCCCAAAGTTGCTGTTTGCTGCTGGCAGGACGATTAAAAACCCCACAAAAAGATGGAATAATTCCACAAATTAAGCAGGAACGAGAGAACAGTTTCTAGGGAAAATAATTGGAAACATCTGGATGTGAATAAACCTTTGTGCTTCCAAACCCACACCTGGGGGAAGCAGAGAGAAGCACAGACATTGAATTATTTCTGATAACAGCAATTCCGTTTTGGGAACCTGGATAGAAACCCTTCCGTGTTTATTCCTTGGGAATATTTTATCTGGGATTTTATCCGTTCAGGATAAAATTTATTGCGGCAGATCAGGGCTTCAGTCTCAGTCTGGTTTTTCATGTTCTAATTTATCCAGATTGGAAAAAAAAAAANAGTCAAATCCTGCAGTTCCTTAAAATCTGATCCCAACCCAGTTCTTGGTTTAGAGGAGCTTTAATTGGAAAATAAATTTAATTTAATAAAAAAAATTATTTAATTAAATACAATTTAATTCAGAGCTGGGAAGAGCTCGGAGCTGGGAACCAACAGGACAGGCTTGGAAACCCACTTGTCTAAAATGGAAATAAATGTAGGAAATTCGAGAAATAAATGAAATAAAATCCCAGTCATGCTGGGAGTGAAGCAGGAGAAACTCCCGATGGGATTTCTCCATCGCTGAAATCCCAGTGTTGGTTTAATTTCTCCCTCCCTTCCATGATTTCTTCCTGACTTTTCCCAGCTCTGGGAGCTGTTTGGGTGCTTTTCCCTGACTGGAAGCCCAGGGATAATCCAACCCCACAGAGCCAACACCCAGATTGGACCCAAAAACCCCAACCACGGCCAGATCCTATTCCCAATATTTCCACGGAGTGATGGGATCCATGTGAAATTCCCTATAAACAGGGCTCCTGTGCTATTCCTGAGCCTCCTGCGCCTGCAGTTGCATAAATTTCCTTTATTATATTTGCAGATTTTTTTCCCTTTAAAGTCCCAAGAATCAGAGCCTGTGGATTTGGAACTGTTCAAAGGCTCTGCGGGAGCTCCCTGGACCTTTGATCAGGTGCTCCGCTCATCCCACCCCCAAAAAATTCCCTTTTTTCCATCTTCTAACTGATCTAAAAGTGCTTTTTATGGCTAAATAATCACCAGCAGGAGAAAAATTGTCCCTGGAGTAGAAATCAGGTCCTAAATTCCTCAAAACCAGGCAGAGCCACCTCTGTCCCCATCCCTGTGAGGCCAAAGCTGGAATTTGGGGGTGTTAGGATGGGAGAGGAGTTGTTTGGATTTTCCAAGAGGAAAAGGAGGGCTCTGCCAGAGCTTTATGCTCAGGGATGTTTGGAGGGGAAAGAAAAAGGGGAAAGGGGGAAAAGAAAAAGGGGGAAAGGGGGAAAAGAAAAAGGGGGAAAGGGGGAAAAGAAAAAGGGGGAAAGGCAAATTTGTGCCTTTGAAGAAAAGGCTGAGGAGGTGGAGGAAAATCCACAGTGGGATATTTTGCTTTGGATGGGAACAGAACAGGGAAGGGAATAAAGTCCTGCTCAGGGCTCAGATTCCCGGGAATGTTCCTGTCCTGCCTCAGCCCCTCCAGCCCAAATTCCCCTCCTGCATCTCCGGCTCTCTCCCGGGCACTCAGCTCCTGCCCTGTTTAGTTTCCCATCGGATTAATGCCAGGGAAATCCCTCACTGGGGAGTGGGATTATTCCCAGAGCTCAGCCCTAATGAGGCCGAGCTCCCTCCCGGCAGAAATTGAAGGGAATTTCAGTTCACTGCGCCTTCCTTGCCCCTGGAGCCCCAAAAACTGGGATTGAGCCCCTGATTTCCTGCTTTTCCAGAGCCACCCAAAGCAGGCTCCAGCAGCCCCATGGAGACATCCCAAAAGATCCCCTGGGTGGGGGGATGATGCTGCTTGGCAGGGTGGGATTAAGGAGCACATTCCCAGCATCCTTGAAGAGCCTGGAGCAGCTTGGAACATCCATCAGGGATGAAAAATCCAATTCTGGCAGGACGGGGAAAACACCCAGAGGAGGGAAAAAAGTGAGGAAAAGGTGAAAAAAGTCCTGGAGCAGCATAAAGAGCAAGGATGGGAGTGGGGATGGAATTCCCACAGAACATCCTTGGGGATCTTCCAGCCGGGAAGTCAGGGAAGGGGAGGGATGGCACAAATTCTTCCCGTGCCGCTGGCACCGGGATCCTCCCGGCAAATCCCCAAAAACCGTGACTCTGCAAAACCGGGAACTCGGCAGTTGCCATGGCAACGGCGGCTCGGGAAGCACAGCCAAACTTCCCAAATCCTTGGAAAGGGAAAGATCCAAAGGGGGATCCGGGCTGGAGGCAGAGAGCATTGCAAAGGGTTGGCTTCATATTCCTTCCTCCGGCAGAAATCCCAGGGAAAAGACAGCTCAGAACATCTGGGCCAAGCTCAAATTCCCAGATTCCCTTTGGGAAGGGGCTCCCGGTTTCTTTGAGGGATCCACAGCAGCTTAGACTGGAATTTAGAGCCGAGTTTAAAAGTGGCACCACAAAACCCAGGCTCTGCCCCCAGATGTTGGCCCCGGCCGGTGCCAGCCCCTTCCTGATGCTCCTGAGTCTCCCAGGAGAAGCTCTCCTGGTGCTCCCAGCCAGTTTTGTGTGGAATTCATGGAATCACCACCCGGCAGAGAGCAGGGATGGAGGATGAGGGGTTTTGGTGGCCTGAAGATGCCTCAGGCTCGGCTTTGCCCATGGATCTGTGCCGGCCCAGCTCGGCTGGCCAGGCCTTGGCTCGGTTTGGGAAATCGAGGATGTGTCGGGGCAGTTTCCCACATTTTAGGTGGGAAAATCGTTGGAGAGTTCCAGTTTCTGGGCGAGTTTCACAGCAGAAAATGGGTCGGGTTGGAAGGGAATTTTTAAAGCTCATCCAGTTCCAATTTTAGACACTTCCCGCTATCCCAGGCTGCCCCAAGGCCTGTCCGTGGACACTTCCAGGGATCCACTTCCAGCTTCTCTGGGAATCCGTGCCAGGGCCTCCCCACCCTCACTGGAAAACCCTCCCACATCCCTGCAGTGCTGAGGAGATTTCCTGGTCTCGAGGTCACAATAATTTTTTAAAATATAAGATTTCTCTTTAATTGAAAAATGGGAGAAAAATTCCCAGCCTGGCTTGGCCGGAAGCTCCATCCTCAGTATCTCCTTAAAAATTCCCTCGGTACAGACCAGGCCTCATCCCTGATTTTCCCTTTGCACCAGTCACTTCCCAATTCCAAATAAAACAGCGGAGCCTCCTGGGATGTGGGTCCAGCTCAGGCTCAGCCATCCCAGAACTCAGGCAGCTCCTTCCCCGTTTTCATGGAGATCATCTCCACCACCCACCCCTCGAATCCTACAAATATTCCTTCAATAAACACAGGGGGAAAAAAAAAAAAGTAATGCTGGGATGTCACAAATCCACTGCTTTCACCCCCTGCCTTGGAATGAAGGACACAATTCCCAAATTCCAGAGGGAGCAACTCGGTTTAAAAATTCCCAAATTCTCATTCCATGTGGGAGAGAGGCCGGAACCACAAGATTGACACCCAAAAACTGAACAGAAGCAAGATCAGAGCATTATTTTCCCATAATCTTATTATTTTTAAGCCACTCAGGGGATTTAAACCTCTTATTTTCCACTGGTTATTTTCCTGGTTATTATGGATCTCCACCATCCCTCTCCCAAATCCTACAAATATTCCTGCAACAAACACAGCAAAAAAAAAAAAAAAATCTGGAATGGCATCACCACTATGACAAATCCATGGCTTTCATCCCCTGCTTTGGAATGAAGGACACAATTCCCAAATTCCAGAGGGAGCAGCTCGGTTTGAAAATTCCCAAATTCTCATTCCATGTGGGAGAGAGGCCGGAACCACAGGCCTGACACCCAGGAACTGAACAGAAGCAAGATCATGGCACTATTTCCCCATAATCCTATTATTTTTAAGCCACTCAGGGGATTTTGGAGACTTAACCCCTGATTTTAACCCCTAGGATTTGGCGGGATCCTGGTTATTATGGATCTATCCCGAGGCTGGAGGAAAATCCCGAAGCCGTAAATCCCATTTTGGTTCCAAGGAAAACCAAATGTTTATGGGAGGAGAGGCCAAGGGAAGTTTCAGTTTGGGTGGTTTGAGATGTGAGCAACGCAGGGAGTACACACACCCAGATATCCTGGGAATTCCAGAGCATCCCAGGGATGTTCTGCTCCTCCCAGAGCAGCGGGAGTGGGTGGGGAATTTGGGAAGGGGAAAGGGGGGGAAAAGGGTAAAAAAAGGGGGGGAAAACAAACCTGGGCTCGAACCCCACCCTGAGCAGCTCCTGCCCCTCCTCTGCTCCTCAGGGATTTTTTCCCCTCTCCTCCCCAGGGATTTTTCCCCCATGTGCTTCCCAGGGATTTTCTCCCTCTCCTCCTCAGGGATTTTTCCCCCATGTGCTTCCCAGGGATTTTCTCCCTCTCCTCCCCAGGGATTTTTCCCCCATGTGCTCCCCAGGGATTTTCCCCCTCTGCTCCCCAGGGAATGTCCAGGGCCCAGCACCCACTGCTCACCCGGCCGCCCCACGGGGACCCTCCAGGGACAGCTCCTGGCACACACCCCCAGGGATAGATGGATTTATCCCATGCCATTCCCAATGATCCTCCCCAGAGTTACCCAATGGAGAAGGGATTTTACAGCTGTAATTGAGGAGAAGGCGAAGCAGGCACTGCCTGGCCCCAAATTTCGGGAAGGGGCAGCGGGAAGGGGGAGCTGGCAGCATTCCCAGCTGGGCTGGAGCTGGATCCAAAGCAGCCACACGTTCCTGCCTCACTGTCCACAACATCTGCTCCAGCCACGTGCTGAGCTGGAGGAGACAAATCCCTCCCAAAGCCGGATCCAGCCAGGGAATGCCCTTTTCACCTCGGGAATGACGCTCCCAGCTTCCACGGCTCGCGCTGGGCTGGGGGAGCAGAGGCAGCTCCAGGCCCTGTCACGCTCCAGGAGCTCTTTTCCCAGCTTTTCCCTGGCTCTGGGATGCGCAGAGCCTCAGTGGAGCTTTTCCAGCCACAGCCCCGACCCTGGAGCGGAGCCCTCGGTGCTGCCGGTGGATCCCGAGCTGGGCTGGGCCTGGGAAAGAGCGCGGCCAAAAGAGGTCACAAGGAGCAAAAGAAAATGGGATTTGGGAGCTTCCCCACTTTCTGTTCCCTGCCTGAGTGTCCTGGGCACCCACAGGACACAGCCGGGTCTCGAGGTGTCTCTGCAGGGCCAGGAGTTGGATCCTTGGGGATCCCTTCCAGCCCAGGAGATTCCAGGATTCTGAGTTTTAGGAATTTTCCATCCATAACACTCCTACGCTCCTACAATCCTGGAACTGCCCATGATCTGCCCCCCTCCACGCTCCCTTTTCCAAGGGAATTCCTGGTGGGTGGCTTTTTTTTCCCATTCTGATTTTAATTCAGCTGGGAAAATTCCAGTGCCATTCCCAAAGAGCCGAGTGCTTTGCAGCCGGAATCTCGGGCTGGATTTGCACGAGCAGCAGCATCCATCCCTGCCAGGTTACACCTTCCCCAATCCTGCAATTCCATGGGCTGACCTCTCCGTTCAAAGGGAGCATCGCTGGGAGACAAAAGACGGCTTGGGCTCGGTTTATTTTTTTTTTTTCCCTGACTGCAATAGTGACAAAAAGAGGGAAAAATAAACTCAAATCCCCAATCAAACCCTTCACGCTCCGCTTGGGATCCCTGGCACATTCCCCTGGTGGACAGAGGTAATTATTATTATTTTTTTTTTAGGATAATTGAAGCAGCTTTGATTTCAGGGGCAGTTTGGGCTGACATTTAAAGGAGCTCCAAGTTAAGCCCAGCTTTACTGTCAGCTGTGATTTTCGACTCTGTAGAGCAGGAATTCCCCAAATTCCCAGGAGCTCAGGAAGGACCTCAAGGATGGAGTGTGACCTGGGAGCTGCTCTGGGATTGGGCAGGGGACAGATGCAGAGGCCAGGCAGGGTCCCCGTGCCACATTCTGGGGACAGAGGTGACACCCGGGACCATCCCAGTGCTTTGGGATTTCCACCCTCCCCGAACCCTTCATTTTATGCTGAGCATTTGAATTTCCCCTGAGAAATCCAGGTGGGATGGAAACCTCGTTTTTTCCATTCCATTTTCCCATCCTGGATTAGCTGGTGAATGGAAAGGACTGGACACATCCCACTGAAGCTCCGAGGAATCCCAGGGATCCTGAACCCCAAACCTTGGCCCCAAAAAGGGACAAGAACTGGGGGCATGGGGTGCCCCCAGCCTGGGGTCCCACAAATCTTCCACCAGGACACCACCGAGAAAAGGAATTCCCAGCCAACCCCCTGGAATTCCTGCCTGCGGGGCTGTCCCTGGTTACCAAAAACCACCTCAGTTCCTGCTGGAGGTTCGGATTCCTGGATAAATACTTCCCAGGGATTCCCAGGCTCTCCCTCCTTCCCTCGGGCTGAATTTGGGATGGCTGTGACACATCCCTGAGCTGCAGCCGCGCAATCCCAACATAAACACATTCCCACACATCCCGGAGATGTTCTCCGTGGCTTTTCTGCGCTGGTTTGTAGAATTCCCAGGCTGCTGCGGGATCCCGGAGAGCTCCCGCTCCTTCATTCCCTGCGGGAGTACCGCGCTCCCCCTCGCCTCACCCCGAGCGCTCTCCCGTCCTCTCCCGGGATTTGTTCCCTTCGGTCCCGGCTCCGCCGCGGTGACAAACGCGGCCCCCGGTGCCAAAGGAGATGAGGCGCAGGCGGATGCAGCAGGGATATCCGAGATGAGCCCGGATCCCAGGCCGACGTGCCCCAAAAACACGGAGTCGGGCCCGAATCTCCCCCCAGGAGCTGCTCCGCAGGGAGGGGATACGGGAATTGGGGATAAATCCACAGTGGCAGCTGTGAACCCCCGGATTCCTGGCTGGAGCTGAATTTTTGGCAGGTTCCGAGTGGATTGGAAGGATAAATAAACAAACAAATAAATAAACAATCAATCCATCAATCCACACTGGTGGCTGTGAATCCCTGGATTCCCTGCTGGAGCTGAATTTTTGGCAGCTTCCAAGTGGATTGGAAGGATAAATGGATAAATAAATAAATAAATAAACAAATAAATAATTAATCAATCAATCCACAGTGGCAGCTGTGAATCCCTGGATTCCCTGCTGGAGCTGAATTTTTGGCAGCTTCCAAGTGGATTGGAAGGATAAATGGATAAATAAATAAATAAATAAACAAATAAATAATTAATCAATCAATCCACAGTGGCAGCTGTGAATCCCTGGATTCCCTGCTGGAGCTGAATTTTTGGCAGCTTCCAAGTGGATTGGAAGGATAAATGGATAAATAAATAAATAAATAAACAAATAAATAATTAATCAATCAATCCACAGTGGCAGCTGTGAATCCCTGGATTCCCTGCTGGAGCTGAATTTTTGGCAGCTTCCAAGTGGATTGGAAGGATAAATAAATAAATAATCAATCCATCAATCCACAGTGGTGGCTGTGAATCCCCTGATTCTCTGCTGGAGCTGAATTTTTGGCAGCTTCCAAGTGGATTGGAAGGAAAAATAAATAAATCCACAATGGCAGCTGTGAAACCCCAGATTCCTTACTGGAACTGAATTTTTGACAGGTTCCAAGTGGATTGGAAGGATAAATGGATAAATAAATAAATAAATAAACAAATAAATAATTAATCAATCAATCCACAGTGGCAGCTGTGAATCCCTGGATTCCCTGCTGGAGCTGAATTTTTGGCATCTTCCAAGTGGATTGGAAGGAAAAATAAAAAAATAAACAAATAATTAATTAATAAATAAATCCTAACAGGATGAAGGAGAAATTAATTTAGGGAAACTGAGGATTGGGGTGGTTTTATCCCAAAGCTCTGGAGGTTCTGGGATATGGAGCATCCACCCAGAATCCTCCAGTCCAGCTGTGCGTGGATCACACCTGGATTTAACTCTGTCATCAGGAGAAATCCACAGACATCCCCATCCCTCTGCTCCACAGCCTGAAAACGTTCCACCAGCAGCATTTTGGCTCCCCGGATACCCCCAAATTCCATGGAAAAGTCCCCATTCAGTGCCTCTGGGAATGCTCCCGGCAGCCTCCTCAGGCAGAGCCCTCCTGGAATTCTCTGCCACCCACCCAGGGACTGGAATTCCGCCTCCAAATGGGATCCAGCAGCTCTGGGGTCAGGACGTCGCAGTGGGAAGAGGGAAAAATCCCTGGCAGTGACTGCTGCAGCCCCCTGTGACCCGGGAGCTGGCCTGGGTGGCCACACCAGGCTCTGGCCACCAGGAAAAGCTCCCAGCAGCCTGGATTTTTCCCTGTGCTGTCTCTTCCTTCGGCCTCCAACTGGAAAACCCCAGAAATAAATACCAAACTCCGTCTCAAGGTGCAGCTGGCAGGAGGGAAGGAGCGCTGGCCATCCCTTGGGAGCTGAGGGAAAGGAGCCAATCCCCAGCAGATTTTCAGGCCACACGAGGTTCAGCCGTGGAGTTTTTAACCCAGACTTCCAGGTTTGCTGCTGGGAAGCAGCTCCAGGAAAAGCCAGCTGGAAAAGAGGGATGCTCAGGTGGCCCTGAGCAGGACAGGCTGGGAGCCCATGCTGAGGTGGGGGAATCTGGGCTAAAAAAATGCTGCTGGAGATGGGATTTCCTTCCCAGCTTTCCTAGACCGCAATTCCCAAATATCTGTGCCCGTCAGGCGCTGTGACACGCACGAGTTCGGTCTCTCCGTACATCAGCCGAGTCCCCAGCGAGGCTCCTTTTTCCCAACTAAAATCCAGCAGCTCCTCCCCGGGGGCTGCTCCCTGACCCAGCCCCGTCCATCCCCACCCCAGGCTGGCACGTGGGATTCTCCAGATCCTCCCCAAAAAAAGCCTGGAACGGATCCGAGCTCGACTCCAACACTTACTCCAAGGGAAGGTCTCACGGAGCTCAGCTCCAGGAGGTTTTCTAAACGAACCCACCGAACAAAAGGCTCCCAAAGCTCGGGATTAATGGAAAAGTTATTGAGCTGCTTTTTATTCCCTGTTTTCCTTTCACACAGCAATAAAAGAAAGCTCCTGGAAATCTCCCCCCGCGGCGCCTGCAGCCCAAACAAGCGAGGTCGTGGTGCCAACGAGGAGTGAGGAGCTGCAAAGAGCTGACAAAAATCCCTTTTCCCCCGTCTTTTCCCAAAGTCTCCTACCTCAGATCCCTCAGAATCACCAGCACTCCCCGGCAGGAGGCTCCGGTCCCTCCACAAACGGCACAGGAGGAGCAGAGCACGGGACGAACCGAGAAACGTGGAGCTGGATCCAGGAGGAATTTGGGAGCTGCTTCCCCCTCCTCCTGCTAATTAAGGCCCTGCTCATTAGCAGGGGGCTCAGGGAGCTGCAGCTGGCACAGAGGGGCAGTGCCAGGGCTGGGGGTGTTTCCTTAGGGAGGGATCACAGCAGCCCCGGTGTCTGAAACGGGGGAAAAACCCCCAAAACATTGTTTATAAATTCCAGGGGTGGTTGCCCTGGAGAGCAGGAGGTCCCAGGCAGGCCTGGATGAGCCAGGCTTTAAACTGGGAATGAAATCCTGGGGATTTGTCCCATCTTCCCTCGTGTTTGCATCCCGAGGGGGCTGCAGGGAACAGATCCTTGCTCCGAGCACTGATGGATATTCCAGTGTTGAGCTGCAACCCTGAGTGACGGAGTTTAGGGTTTAGTCCTGGCTCAAGCACACCTGTAAATCCAACCAGAGCTGGCCCAAATCCAGCAGAGCACTTAAACCAACCTTTTCCTGTGGATTTCACCCAGGATTAGAGTGGGCGGGACAGGGAGTGGAAGGTGAGGATGAAGCAGCAGGAGGGGAGGATGTGATGGAGCAGGAGAGGAATTCCCAGGAAGCAAAGAAGGACAGGAACTGGTGGCCTGCCAAGGATGAACCTGAATTTCTCGAGTTCTGCCAGAGCACTTCTGGTTATCTCAATTTCCTCCTTCCAAAAAACACTGCTGGGGGGTGATTTCCAAGAGGGAATCACTCCAAGCTTTCAGCTGGAACTGGGGAATTCTGTGTGCAGGAAGAACAACCCAAATCAGGGATTTTTCCCCTCTCAGTAACAGAGCGAAGCTAAAACAAGGCTGGGAATCAAAGCTGGAGGAATCCCAGGACTCCCAGAGCTCCGGGCTGAGCAACAAACACGAGCTCCAATCAGCAATTCCCACCTCAGGCTGAACTTTCTGGAGCTGTCTGTGCCAAACTCCTTTTCTCGGATAGAAATCCGAACATAAGTCAGGTTTAAATTCATTTCCAAGCACAGCCAGGCTGGGAAAAATCCGAACAGACAGCGGGATGAAGCCGCCAGGGCAATCCTTGGAAAGGCTTTTTGTGCTGCTCCTCTGGGAGAATGCGTCTCACGGATTTAATTCCAACATAGCACCCCGTGTCCCAGTCATTAATAAATCCAGGGAATGCCTCATCCCGTTTCTCGGGGTTCATTCCGGGAGGTTTGAACTGCAGGGATCTGAGGTTTGGAGCTTGTGGCAGAGACAGCCCCCGAGTTTTCCTCGTGGGAATTCCCACCTGACCTCCACCCCCAAGTGTTGGGTCTGAGCTGCCCCAGGAGCTTTCCCCAGCCTGGATCCCAAAAATCCCAAAAAATTGAGGCCATTTGGAGGTGCAGACCCTGGCACACTTCAGGCTCTTTGGAACCGTTCCACGTGTGGCTCCTCTGGGATTTTCCGGGAGCTCCAAGCTGGATGAGGTGGAGCTGCAGAGCTCTGCCCCCGCTGAAAGCCCTGAAGGGCCCAAAACTCATTTAGCAGCGCTAATTGCAGCCCTAATGAGCACGGATCCTGCCCTCACCGGGGTTTTGAGGTCACTGCTGTCCCTACAGACTCCGGGTCGGATATTCCAGACTGCCTCTGGACCCAGGAGAAGTCCCTGGAGATGCGGGATGGACAATTCCTGTCTCTCCCACTGCTCCAAAGCATCCAAGAGCAAATCCAACCTGTCCCCAGGAGATTCCTGTATCCTTATCCATGCCCTGAATGAGGAGGGAACGGCCACAGACTCCTCCTGCCCTGGGCTGAACAGCAGGATCTGACTTTTCCGTGTTTCCCGTTGTAAATTTCAGTTTGGAGAGCAGGAGCTGCACATCTCCTGCACATCTCAAGGTGCTCAATCCCCAGCCTGGTTGTGTCCCAGGATGGTTTGGGTTGGAAAAGCTCATCCAGTGCCACCCCCTGCCACAGGCAGGGACAACTTCCACTGCTCCCAGGTTTCTCCAATCCCATCCAGGCCTTGGACTGATCTGCCCAGTTCTCCTCCAGCTTCCTACCACACCCATGGCATCCAGAAACCCATTTCCCACCACGAATCCAGCAGAAAATTCCCAGCCCTGAAGCAAAACCCAGACCCTACAATAAGGGCATCACCACCACCAGGAAAACCAGAACCCTTCCCAAAAATAACTCCTCAGATCCAGCTGCAAGCAGCAGCAACCCCTCCTCAGCACCTCATGGGAACTTTTCCCAGCTGTGAATTAGATCCCCAAATCCCCTTTTTTCCACCCAGGATGTTGCAGTAGCTGGAACACCGAGCTTGGCATGACTGAACCTCTGTATCCCTCGGTGCCTGCTGTGACCTGACGCTTCCCAGCTGGAGTTTTCTGGATTGTCCCTCTCTGACTGTGCCAAACAACTTCTCCAGTGAGGAAAACATTTTGCTGTCTCCAGCCCGAGTAAAAATAACCCTCAATTCCCTTCTCAATTAGCTGAGGGCTGGAATGTGCAGTTAATTGGGCCTTCCTTGCCTCAAACGATCTCTGGGAAGCAGCTCGGTCCCACAGAAGCACTGGGAAGCACAGCCAGGGTGGGATAATGGGGCAACTCATCCCAGGGGGGGCTGCACAGGGAAGGGGAAAAGGGGTTTGGGGGAAAAAATGGGAAATTCGGATCATTGGATGCTCCAGCTTTAAAGGACGTGGAGGAATAGACGAACTTGGAAGGAAAGAAAAAAAGGAAGAGAAAATATTTCCAGTGGGGTTCCACAGAGAAGGGAAAAAGGGATTGGGGGGAGGGGGATGGGAAAGAAAAAGGTGGCAAAGGCTGGAACTTCCTTGGATGCTCCAGCTCTAAAGCACATGGAGGAATCCACTGAATTTGGGAGGAAAAAAAACAGGAAGAAAAAACATTTCCAGGGGGGCTGCACAGAGAAGAGAAGAGAAAAAGGGATTTTGGGAGGAAAATGGGAAAGGAAAAGGTGGCAAAGGCTGGAATTTCATTGGGTGCTCCAGGTCTAAAGCACGTGGAGGAATAGACAAACTTGGAAGGAAAAAAAGCCATGAAGAAAACATTTCCAGGGAAGTTCCACAAGGAAGGGAAAAAGAGATTTGGGGGAAAAAATGGGGAAGAAAAAGGAGACAAAGGCTGGAATCTCATTGGGTGCTCCAGCTCTAAAGCACGTGGGGGAATAATTTAACTTGGAAGGGGAAAAAAAACCCAAAAACAGGAAGGAAAAAAAACCATTCCCTCACGGATTAGAACCCGCTAGTCGCAACGGAGCTAAATTTGGGAATTAGCCTCTTGTTTCCCAAGAAACCCTCTCGGGAATATTGGTAGGGCCAGTCTCCAGTGGAGTCCCCGGGTGTCCCCTGGTTGCTCGGTGCCAGCCCGGGAGGTGCCACCCCCGCCGCCTCCCGGGCACCGCCAGGCGCTGGCTCTTCCTTCCCTGCCTGTCAGCTCCTCTTTTCCCTCGGGCTGATGAATAACGGGAATAAAATCCCCGGGGGAAAAAAAAAAAAAAAGCGGCGTGACAGTCAATTACTGCCTGTGATGAAGCACCCCGGAGCAGCTCCCGCTCCCGGCGCCGCTGGATGCTCCCGTTAAAACAAATCCGGCCCTCCGGAGCGCGGGGTGGACGTGTAAACAGGGAAACAAAGGAGCTGCTGATTTATTTCCCTGTTTTCCGACGGAATCGCGGCTCCCGAAATGTTAACGGGTCCGGCTGGATTCGTAGGGGAGCCGGGGTTATGGAATGGGATCCTCTCAGCGGAGGGGCTGGGTGGTGGCGGAAGGAGCTGCTCCGGGGGCCACCCGAAAGGGCAGGAAATGGGACAACGCTCCGGGATGGACCCAAAATGAGGATTTTTGGCAAAGCAGCGCTTGGGCCCGGGGGTTGTGGTTTTCTGGAATGGGATTTTATGGGATTTTGGGACAAATTTGGCCGGAGAAGCTGCGGCTGCTCCATCCCTGGAGTGTCCAAGGCGGGGTTGGAGCAGCCGGGGAGAGTGGAAGGTGTCCCTGCCCTGGAAAAGGTGGCTCTGGAGGATTTTTAGGGTCCTTCCCAACCCAAACCATTCTGGGATTCTCTGAAGGCCTCGAAATCCCCTGATAATAAATCAGACAAAAGCCCAGACTCCAAAACCCTCTCTGCACTGGATTTTTGGGATTTCTCTACTCCAGCTGAGGCTCAGCCATCACTCAAGTGGGAATTCCTGCTTCCCTGTTTCCAGCCCCACTCCTGGATGGATGGGGGTGAAAAATGTTTCCATTTGGGGTTTTCCACCCTGGCACAATCCCACCCTGCTGAGGGCCACACCCTGGCATCAGCACAGCAAAACCATTCCCAACTTCCTGAGGCATCGGAGAGCTGGGAAGGGATTCCTGGGAATGCCGGGAGAGGAGCATCCCTCTCCTTTCCAGCAACGCCACGGGGGCAGAGCTGCCTGCAAACCTCCCATTCTCCCTCCAAATCTCCATTATCCCATGCGAATTCCTCTTCCAGCTCCATCAAAGCAGCGGGATAGGAAGGAAACGAGGATTTGATGGAATTGCGTCTGCGGCGGAGCAGGGACAGCAGGGGCAGCTGCAGGTACGGATCCACCTCCCACCTCCTGCGCCTCGCCGGAGCTCAGCAGGGCCCCCAGATCTCCCTTTTCCCTCTTTCCTGAGGATGGCTTCTTCAGGGCAGCTCGGGAGAGTCCAATTAAACCTCAGCGCTGCCTGTGCTTCCAGAAATCCCGGAGCCTGCGGCGGGCAAGGACAGCAGGAGGACAAACTGCTCCCGTTCGGGATGGTGGCCCTGGAGATCACCTCGGCCCCTTCTCCCCACCAGGATGGAGCTGCTTTTCATCAAAACCTGGGAAGGAGGTGCTGGGAGGAACCATGGAAAGGGAATTTTGGCTCAGGGCTTTTCCCCAGGGATTTGTTGCCCTGAAACCTCCAAGAGCGGCTCAAGTTCTCCGCAAACCTCAGGTCGGTTTTGGTTTTAGGACGAGCCTAAATCACCAAGTGAGAGGATTCTAAATGTGGGGGCAAAAGCTGAGCTTTGCCCCCTGAGGCTCGGGGCCCTCCACCGCTCCCATCGATTCTCTGGGAATATTAATATTAACATTAATAATTAACCAAGTCCCTCTGCCTTATCTCTCCTCATCCCCTGCAGTGCCACGTCCCCGTCTGGCAGATCCGAAAGGAGCCGAGAGTGACAGAAAATGGGGACATTCAGGGACAATGTTGGAAGAGATAAAAGCATCCCACTCCTTCCTTTCTCCAGCTCCTGATTTATTCTGCTCTCCCATTTACTCTGCTCTCCCATTTATTCTGCTCTCCCATTTATTCTGCTCTCCCATTTATTCTGCTCCCACATTTATTCTGTTTTCAGTCTCCTTGCAGCTGTTTTGCCATGACAAAGTTGCATCTTCCCCAAAACACAGAGACAAGAGGCCCCTTTGAATTGGGACTAAACAGCCCTCTGAAGGATTAAAAAGGAAGGAAAAATCAAGGAAAAATCTGAGGATTTTTCCCCCTCACAAGTGGTCCCCGCGCATTAAATCTCGGAAGGAGGCCGCAGTGGAGAGGGAATATTTTGATGTTGGGGAAAGCGGTGCCAAAGGAGATGTGGCTGCTGTGGGGTGGCCAGGGAAGAGCTGAAGAAAGAAATTGAAAGAGCAAAGCCAGACTTAAACTAAACCCCCACAGGGTAAATCAGGAGGATCCGGGATCCGCCGTGCCTGAGGGAAGCGAGGAATTCCGAGCCTGTTCTCCCTCTTTCCAGGCTCCAGAGAAAAACCATGGAGCACGCCCTGGTTCAAAAAAATCCATCCCTGGAAGCGTCCCTGCCTTAAATTTTGGGAGCTGGTGGGATAACACTGAGCCACTTTTGGATGGGAGTCATGTCTCCCTTCCCAAACTGCCTGGGAGCTTTGGGAATGCAGAGTCCTGATCCCAATCCTTGGATCTGCCCTCCCCCTCATTCAATCCCTCTTTTCTTTTTTTTTT
>WAAG01093282.1:176243-188864 GCA_013390105.1 Tichodroma muraria
GCGGGGGTTGTGGAAAAAAAAAAGACCTGGAAAACGACACATTTTTAGATCCATGAGGAATTTGGAGTTGCAGAGCTTTGGGAATGCATCAGAGCAACGTGAATTTATGGGGCAGACGTAAAGCCCATCCCAGGATTGCCTCTCACCAGTGGGGAATTGTGGCTTGGGGCTTTCCTTGTCTGGGAATTCTGACTTGTCGGGAGCTCTGCTACAAGGAGCAGCAATTCAATAACCTGTTTTTTCCCAAGGACTTCCATTCCCTGCTGTATTCCCAGGATCCTGGCACATCCCTGTGGCTCAGCACCTCAGAGCTGCCAATGGGTTTATCCCACAGCACCCTCTGGAAAGCTCCTTTCCTGGATTATCCACTGGTTAAGCACAAAGGAATTGGCTCATAACGAGGTTGAGTGATTGGCACGAGATCACACAGGGAACTAATTATTCCTGAGGGATCCGGCGTTTTCCAGAGGTAAGGTCCTGCAGGAGGGCCAAGAAGGGATGCAATTCCAGAAGGGTGCAGTTCCAGGGGGATGCAGTTCCAGGGGGATGCAGTTCCAGGGGAATGCAGTTCCAGGGGGATGCAGTTCCAAGGATTTTGGTGACAGACAAATCCACGGCCACGACAATCCGGGTGACCCCACCCCACCTTCTATCACATCCATCAACAAAGATCCTGGGAAATCCTGGGATTTCCTTGTCTGCCATTTCCATTGTGCTGCGTGGAGAGCAGCACGAGCAGGGAATACGGACGGCTTTGGATCCAGGGATGAGGCAAAACCGACTCCACTTTTCCACCCTGGAATTCTGGAGCCCCTGGACCCCAGGGAGAGCAGGGGGCTGAACTCAGGACTGCCCAACCCAACCTCCAAATTCCTCCTTTAGTGGCCCGGCAGCCTCGCTCCGGGTCAAATCCAATATTCTTTGGGAAGCGGAATTGCCGGGTGTCGTCACAGCCTGCCCCGATTTAATCACGTTAAAAGCCACCGAGACGGAATTATTCGGGATTAGGGATGGATGAGGCTTTTAAAGCCTGACTCCAACCCTGCCTATCTACTTACAAAAAAAAAGCGCCTTCCAATCAGGAAAAGTCCAACTGCTGCTCCCAAATGCGCTTTGAACCAACCCAACTTCCAAATGCAGAACTGTTGGGAACATGGGAATGCTGGAGGAGGAGAGGACTATTCCCAGTCCAGAGCGTTCCTAATCCTAGGACACAGAGCAGGTAATTTAGGTCAAGGCTTAAGACATTAAACCGTTGCTGCAAAGCTTGGGATTTAACGAGCTTTGGGACTTAGCGAGCGAGGGATAAGCAGTAGAAGTTTAAATACTTCCAGGGATATTCCTCTCCCGTGGAAAGCTACACCCTGGGAAGTCAGCTAAAATGGAATCCTTCATCCCTTGGGGATGCTCCCTGGGAAAGGAGAACTTGAGGGTGGTGGGGGATTTGGGAAGGTGATGTCCGCACCTGCAGCACCAAAACGATCTCCCCTCGGCTCTCCCCTTTTCCTGGAATTCCAGCTAATGAGGAATTCATCCTGCACAGATCTGCCGGGCTGGCTTTTCCTGGTTATCCGAACGGCTGAAAAACTCGGCGCGGCCCCTTCCCTGAAGGCAGGGAGAGACAGAAAAGAAAAGGAAGGGAGGAAAAAACCTCATCCTCGCGTGTGGGCTGTTCATTCAGATCCCGGAAAAATATCAGGGGGTTAAAGGAAAAATGTCATCGCTCCAAAGGGGCTCCTGGGGAGGAGCGTGGGAGGGAAATGCTGCTCCATCCATCTGCTCTGAGCACGGAGCTGCAGCCGGCTCCTGCTGCGGATCCAGGCAGATCCGGGCCCTGCCTGGAGCTCGGAGCTGCTCCGGGAAGTTTCTTTGGGAGCTGCCTTTCCGAGGGATATGTTCCTGCCATGAGCATGAGTGCAGGGAATGCTGAGGAGGCTCCTTCCGCACCCTCCTGGAACTTGGGAAGAGCTGTCCCTGCTGAGGGTGAGACAAGGGATGTCCATGTAGAGAATTCCCACCAAAAAGCAACGGGTTGGGTTGGAAAGGACTTAAAGCCCATCCAGTTCCAATCCCAACTCCTTCCACTGTCCCAGGCTGCTCCAAGCCTCCTCCAACCTGGCCTTGGACACTCCCAGGGATCCATGGGCAGCCACAAATTCTCCGGGAATCTGTGCCAGGGCCTCCCCACCCTCCCATCCCCAGTATCCAATCCAAATCTCCCTTCTTGGAGTTTAAAACGCTCGCCCCTTGTCCTACAAGGAATCCAACTCCTGCCCCCCACGGGGAATTTTACACGTTGGATCCAACGCTTCCCCATCCACACCCCGTGTGGACACGACGGAATTGGCTGCTCCAAACCCATCCCCTCTCCCGCGGGGAGACGGATGGAAAAACAAAGGGTGAAAACTCCGGAGCCTGGCGCTCACCCTTCGGAGATGTCCTCCAAAAACTCCCCGGAGTCTGCTGCTCCAGGATCCCGGCGTTTCCAAAGGTGGCCTCACACCAAAGGAAGGATTTCTGTCGGAACCCTGGAGGCAGAGGATTTCAGGATTTCTGTGCTGACAGGGACCGATCCTCAAAAATCCAATCCTGCACTGCACATGAAGCCATGGGAAAAAGGCTTCCAAAGCTGAGTGCCAGCACTGAAATTGTAAGCACATAATTAAACAGGAGTGCGTTACATCACAGGGTGAAAAACGTAAAGTTTTAGGATATGGTCATATATAAGTGACAAGATAAAAAGATTAAAGCGTTTAAAAGTCGTGTTTTTCTTCTTTTTTTCTTCTTCGCGAGTTTGAGTGATTTTGTGCCATTAGTTAAAAAAAATCCACAGCACAAAACACAAGTGATTAGCTATTGGGTTAAAAGCAAAAATAAATCAGTCAGCATCGCACAATCAAGTAATTTAAACTTAAAAAAAACCCCTTAAAACTCTAAGTGCCATTTCCACTCTGTTAACTCGGCGTATAGAAGTGCTCGGTCAGCGAGGCTGTAACATAAATGAAAAATAACAAAATCGAAATCCGAACAAGAATTCTAACAATTTTTAAGTGGTTTAAAAAGAATTTTAAAAACTCTGAAGCTTTTTTAAATTGAAAATTTGAATCCTAACCCTAAAAAAAAAAAAAAAAAAAAAAAGGAGAAATCCAAATAAAACCAAAACCCACGCCTCACAGAACCCACGGGGGAGCCCGGAGCCGCGGCTCTGTCACTGTCACTGTCACCATCCCGGGAATGCTGCTCTCCGTGGGATCCTGGGGGTTCCCACCCTCTGCTGCCTGCTGGAGCTGCTCCAACCCCTGAGCCTTTCCCCCGCTCCCCCCAGGGCTGGCTCAGGCTCAGCCATTCCAGTGACATTTACTCCCACCAGGATTTGGAGATCAGCTCGACATTTGGGAATGTTCCTGCCGAAAACATCCCGGTGCCCGTTCAGCCGAGCTCCCCAGCACGTGCACAAGGGTTTAGGCTCGAGCCCCTGCCAGGCTGAGCCCAGGATAAGCTCGGTTTAGGGATGATGGGTTAGCCGACAGCAAAGTGCTGCTCCCCAGAATCCCGGGAATGGGCTGGGTTGGATGGGACCTTAAAGCCTATCCAGTCCCACCAGGAACCCCAGGGGAATTTGGTGGGATGGCAGGGGAGGAGGGAGAGGGGAGGGGTGGAACACCGAGGCTGTGCTGGACACAGGAATGGACCCAAGGCCATGGAAAAACCTGGGATAGTGGGAAGTATTTATCCTCCAGGAGCAGGACCCCTCCTCCAGGAGCAGGATCCATCATGCCCGTGGCATGAGGTGATCCTTAGGGTCCCTCCCAACCCAAACCATTCCCTGATCCCACGCTGCCAAACACATCCCAAAATCCCATCTCAGGCATCTGGGAAGTTTTGGGGTCCTGACGTGATTAAAATGACCAAACAGGAGGTTTCCATCGGCAGATTCCGAGATTGCAGGGCAGGGAAACAGCACCAGAACAGCAAAATCTGGATTTGCAGGAAGCAAAACCCAAAGGAAACTCCCTGGGGGAAAAGCCGGGTCCGGGTGGCTTCCAGCAGGGAGCCAAATCCCACAGTGGGAGCAAGACTCCAAGCTGGATCTAGATGATCCTTCAGATCCCTTCCGACCCAGCACAGTCCACGATTCAACTTCCTGCTGTGCTTATCCCAGGATCTGGGATGCCCCGGGGGGCAGCGGGCTCAGGAGAGGGAGGATCAATCACCAACAGCTCCCCAGTGACTCCCAGCAGAGAAGGACAGGGATTCCCAGTGATTCCCAAGAGAAAAGGACAGGGATTCCCACAAAATCCCAACTATTGGGGTGGGACACGACTCACACAACACGGCCTGGGGATCACCAGCCCCTGCACGAGTTCCTTTCATCTGCTTCAAAAAAAAAAAAAAAANTCCTTGAACCTGCGTCAAAAAAAAAAAAAAAAAAAAGAAAAAAAAAGAAAGGACCGATATCCCAAATAAAGCTGTTTTATGCCCAACTTGCTGCCAAAAGCCCATTATTGGAATCCTCTGCTTTCCCCTCCCTCTGCGCCCGCCTGTTCCAGCTGAGTGAACAAAGGAAAATCCAAATAAAATCAAACGAGCGCGCCCGAGACAGAAATGGGCCCTTTCCAACAGACCCAGCCCGATGGCTTTGAGCCCCAGACAGAGCCACAATGGGATGGCCTGGATTCCTCCCCCGGCTCCTTTTTCCCCCCTCTGGTTTCCTGGATGGAGAAAGGGAAGAGAAACCCTCCTGCAAAAACCTTCCCTCGGAGCAGATGGACGAATTAATAAACCGAGCAGGAGAAGCAGAGCCGAGCTGGCAGGGAGCTGCAGCCAGCCCCGACTGCCACGGGTTGAACACGGAGTTCATTTGTCCCCCCTTTTGCTGGAAAACCTTTGGCGTTTTTCCCGCTGGGTCAGTCATTCCTCGGGATGGGGAATGCTGGAGGTAACCCCAAGTTCAGCCAGAGCAGCAGCCGGGGGGGAATCCAACCTCATCCTTGGCAGCCGGGGCCAGGCTTAGCTTACACGGCAAATCCCAAGGGTCCCCCCCTGCGAATTCCCCGATCCTGGTGGATACTCGATCCCTGGGACGTGTCAGAGCTAAAAATACCCCCGGGCTAGGGGGAAAAAAAAAACGGGAAAAATCCTTCGGGATGGGGCTGTCCCTGTGCTGAAGTGGCCGGATGTGGAGTTTGGTGTTTCTCCCACACACCTTGCCATTCCCAGCTCCCGCCGTTGCCAAGGGAACGCTGCTGAGGCGCTTCCCAAGGACCTGGCAGCTGCCAGATTGGAAAGGGCAACCCGGGAATGTGGGCGAGACTCGGCGGGTCCTGCTGAGCAGGCGTGGGTGGGAGCTGCACCTGAGCATCCTCGGGGTTATCCCGGAGTGAGGCACCCTCAGATCATCCCAAAAACCGCTGCGGGATGAGCCTTGGGATCCTCGGATTCTCCCTCTTGGATTCTCCTTTCTGGGTCAGTTAAACACGAGGCAGCCCCGCTCCAGCCTGGCATTCCTGGGAAGGAACGAGCTGCCTGCAAAGGGATTTTCTTTGGAATATTTGGCTTGGAAACTGAAAAGGGGCCAGGGAAGGCTCTGCTTGATCCTTGCCAAACTCTGGAAATTCGGGATAGCAATTCCAGTGCTTCTTCACGGAGCAGCCTCTGGAGGCAAATGGACCAGCAGGGGAACAAGAGGGTTTGGCCTGCTCAGGCTTCTCCTCCTGTGTGCCATGGATTTATCCCAGAGGATGAGGAGCTTGCAGGGTTTGGAAAACCTCAGGGGAGAGGATTCCCTCAGGGAAATACAGCCTTTTGTCAGGAAAAGCCAAACCTGGGCTGTGGGAGCTGCAGGATCTGTTAGGCAACAAGGAGTGAGTGCGTGGCTGGGATGCCCTCAGCCAAGGAAAACCAGGAAATGCCATCAAAACAAATCCACAGGATTTCAACCAAATCCCAGGAGGTAGAAGAGAGGGAGGGAGGGAGGGAGGGAGGGAGGGAAGCAGGTGATCCATCAGCCATGGGAAAACCCAGCAGGAAAACCCAGCAGGAAACCCAACAGTGCCCAGGGAGAGCGCAGATTTCTCAGGACTGGAGCCCGAGGAGATCGGTCCTGTTTTCCCGGCCTTTCCCTAATCCCACACCTCCCCAAAGGCCCATTTGGAAAAGCCTGGCAATGAGTGCCCCACAATCACGAGGAACTCCGGGAGCAGGGATCATAAAGAGCCACCTGGAGCCCTTGGACTCGGCGCTGCCACGCCCGGCACGCGGCTCCCCCGACCCACAGCTGTTCCAACGGCTCGGGAGCAGCTTATCCCAGCCATAAAATATGGGAAAAAAAAACCCTGGGAGTAATATCTCTGCTGCCTTCTCATCCCTGCCGCTCCAGGGAACAGCTGAGAAACAGCTGAGTAATTGCCAGGAGCAGGGATGGAGGATGGGAGCCACGGAGTGGGGAAGCCCTGGAAGATGAGCTGGGAGTGGGAATCTGGCTTGTGGGGGATGGATCCTGCTCCTGGAGGAGGGATCCTGCTCCTGGAGGAGGGATCCTGCTCCTGGAAGAGGGATCCTGCTCCTGGAGGAGGGATCCTGCTCCTGGAAGAGGGATTCCCCCAAATTCTAAGTTGGGAGAAGGAATTCGGGGATGTCCACGGCTGGACTCGTGTGTTGTTATCCCAGGATAACACACGACTCTGGAAGCGCCCATGGAGCGACGGAATGCTGGGATGAGGATGCTCCTGGTGGGATAACTGTTCCCACCCTGCTGGTCTCCTCTTGGTGCCACCTAAATTTTCCCTTCTGTGCTAAGACCAGGCAGAGAAGACCCATCCCAAATCCTGCAGGAAGCTCCCTGGGGTTCCAAAGGCCGGAGCTGCCCATCCAAAGGATGGAGAATCCATCTGGTGGGGTGGGAAGGGTGTGCAAAATTTAAGCCATCCTGAAATTCCTCAGGAACTGTCAACACAAAACCCTTGGAAAAACAACCCTGTCCCAAAAATCAGCTGTGGTTTGGATCATGCCCAGCTCCAGCTTTGAACATGGATATTTATCCCATCTGGCAGGGACACCTTCCACTGGATCAGGTTATTCCAAGCCCAATCCTTATCTCATCCCAAATAATTCCACGGAGCCCACCAGGAATGGGAAAACCTTCGGCTCCTTCCTGCGTCCCCCCCCACAACCCCTTCCTTTCCCCAGAAACAGGAATGGCTTTCCAGTGTCTGCATATTCCATAAATTCCCTGCCAGCACTTTGCCAAGATTTCACCGGTGAGCAGCTCCAGCTCTCTGCTCCCAACGAGATTCAGGGAATCTCCTGAGCTGGGATCCCAGGGATCAGCAAATCCAGCTCCTGGTCCTGCCCAGGACAATCTCAATCCCACATCCCAACCTGTCCCTTAGGGAGAGGGAACAGCGCCTGCCCCAAAACTGGGAGTTTCCATTTCCAGCTCACCCCCGCTGAACCTCAACAGGCCATTCCAGGTGGGAAATGGCACTGGAGACCCTGGAATGCTCCAGAAAATCCAGGTTGGTGGGATCAGTGGAAAACACATCGGGGAGGGGCGCAGCCAACACAGAAAGCTGGGGAAAAACTGGGAAAACACAAGTGGGATCCGAAGAAAAGTTGGGCTGCAGGGGGGAAAGGAGCAGCAGGTTCACGTCCGGGATTCCGAGTGGGAATTCAAGCCCTGCTTAGAAATTCCGTGTGGAAAGGAAGCGGATTTGCAGCCCGACCCACCAGGGGAAAACGTGGCCCTCCAAGAGTTGTTCCGATGTTTAAACTCCCTCTGACATTTACTCGCTCGAATGTCAGCTCTCCCAATCCAAACATTCCGACGGAATTATTTCCCAACCTTTCCTTTGCCTGCCCTGATTAAGGTTAACTGGTCCCTCTGCTCCAGCACAGCCCCACGTGAGCCCTGTGGAACGAGGCTGGAATTCCAAGGGAAGCAGCTCCCAGCACTTCGGGTGAAGATCCAACCTTTCCTCTGTGGAGAGCTGGATTTTGGGCACACAAAAAACTGGGAAAAAAAGGGCCTGGAAGGGCTTGGATGGGTGGGACAGATAGGAGAGCCTAAGGTGGAAACTTTGGGAATGCTGGAGGGAAGAAGGGATATAGGGAGGAGTTGTCCTGCACACTCTGGGAATACAGGAAACAGATCATGAAGGTGAACTGATCCCTCTGCTCCAGAGCCGTGTGGAACGAGGCTGGAATTCCAAGGGAAGCAGCTCCTGGCACTTCAGGTGGAGATCCAACCTTTCCTCCCAAGGAGAGCTGGATTTGGGGCGCACAAAAAGCTGGAAAAGAGTTCGGAATGGGTGGGACAGGCGGGGGAGAGCCTGAGCTGGAAACTTTGGGAATGCTGGAAGGAGGGAGGGATACGGGAGGAGCTGCTCTGGGAGCACAGGGAACAGATGGCCTTTCCATGGATAACGCTTTATCATCAGGGTTATTTAAAGGAACTGCCCAAATGCAGCTCCCGAGCCTTGGAAAATCGTGTTTTCCAGGAATAGCGATGGATAAAAGGGATGGGAGCTCCTGGCAGCCCCTGTCAAGGGGATCTCACCAGCTGAGGCAGCCCTGGCGAGATATCCCAGGAATATTCCGAAATCGTGGCTCTGGAACTGGGAGGGATGATGGAAAGGGACTTTTACCAGGGTCGGGACAGGAGGGAATAAATGGATTTAAATTGGATTTGAGGAAGGAATCCTTCCCTGTGAGGGTGGGGAGGGGATGGGATGGAATTCCCAGAGGAGCTGTGGCTGCCCCTGGACCCCTGGAAGTGCCCAAGGCCAGGCTTGGAGCAGCCTGGGATAGTGGGATTTGTCCCTGCCCATGGAATGGGAATGGATGAGCTTCAGGGTCTCTTCCCACCCAAAGCATTCCTTGACTTTGTGATTCCACAACATCCCACGATTTAGGGAACCCCCAAATCCTCTGGGATTTTGTGGAAGTGTCCAAAGAGAAACGCCAGGAGCAAGCCAGACTCATCCCAGCATTCCCAGAGTTAGGAAAGCCCCAATCCCCAAGGATGGAACAGCAGCCTTGGACACTCTGGGATTCTGGGATTTCTCAGGGATCCAGGGGCAGCCACGGCTTCTCTGGGAATTCCATTCCAGAGCCTCCTCAGCCTTCCAGGGGGGAATTCCTCCCCAAAATCCCATAAATCCACCCTGCCTTCACCACTGCTGGTTCACCTTCCCCCCCCACCTCTCCTATTTTTGGGAAACCAGGAATTTTGGGAATGGATTTGATCGATTCCGTCCCCTCGGAAGCAGCGGAGATTTGTCCCCACGGATTGCCAAAGGCAGCTTTGGATCCCAGCTGGGATTGGGAATTCTCCCCTCCACCCCAGTCTGGCTAATTACTGCACCCCCCCAATTACACCTCGAAGGTTATCCCTCATCTAAGTGCAATTTGCAGTGCATTAATTAATTACTTAATTGATTAATTAACGAGCCAGGCTGATTAACCAGCACTGATTGCCATTCTCGGCCGCCTCCCCAAGCCCCTGCTCAGTAGGATTCCAAGAAAAGTGAATTTTTCCATTAAAACCCACTCCACGGAGGAAAGAGGGATAAACCCAGCCTGGACATGCCTTGGGAAGAGTTTAAGCGGGAAAAGATTCCCAAACTTGGGATCACCCCATGGAATCACACCCAGGGTGCTGCTCCTGCTGCTGGCAAAGGAGCTCGGACCGGCCAGGAAAATCCAAAAACGGGGGGAAAATGGGGAAAATCCATCTGGAGGCCAAAGGGGGGGGACTGGCTGGGATTCTGTGGTATCCAAAGGGCCCTGCGGATCCCGGCCGGCGGCTCCGTTGGGAATTTCTGCTGTTTGGGAAGGGATTGTGATGAGTCACCCTCCAGCCAAAGTTCCTGCCGGGAGGAAAGGGGGGGCCCAGCAGGGAGATTTCCAAACATGGCAATGTTTATTTGGAATTTGGGCTGAAGGAGAGATTCTGTGAGATCCAGAGGGAAGATTGGCTGGGGATGAAACCCGCTGGCTACTGGATATCACCAGAAATCCAGGGAAAAAAACCTGGGATTGCTGCAACGCCCAGAGCACACAGGGACAGAAATACCTCCAGCACTGCTTTCCCTCCCCATAAAACCCCGGAATTCTTGAGGTTGGAAAGGCCCTCCAGGATCGTTGATCCCACCTTGTCAGCCCAGAGCACTGAGTGCCACATCCAAGTATTCCTTGGATACCTCCAGAGGTGGAAAATGCTCAAGAAGGAGCCAGCAAGGGTTGGAATTTCCCAGTTTGGCCCATTCCAAGGGGATTCTGCGCTGTGTTCAGCCAGGCCAGATGTTGGGAATCACCTCCACAGCTGGCCCTGAGCCTTTCCCAGGATTCCTCTCCCCAGTTCCCGTCATTCTCATCCCACCACGAGGCTCCCAAGCCAAGCTCACCAGCAAATCCTGGCTCCAAGGCATGGAAAAACGCAGGTGGGATAACGGGAGCAGGGAGCAAACTGCAGCAGCAGTCTCAGCCTCGTTCCCTATGGCACAACAGCATTCCCTATGGATCAGCCATCCCAGCTGCCAGCGGGGAGCAGGACAGGGAGAAGGGGTGGAACACGCAGGAAAATGGGGATACAGTGAGGGAATGAGGATTGGAATTTCCTTCTCTGCTGGGAGAAACCCCTCAGCCCTAAAATCTCTTCCAGTGCATCCCAAAATGGGAAATTCAGCTCCAGGGGTGGGAATGTCCCAGCTCCAAGGGTGGGAATCTCAGGGATATTTTAGGCTGAGGTTAAGGCAAGGACTGAGCCATTCCATCAGGAATTCCCAGCTGGGAATATCCATGGGGACAAGGAATTAGCAATGAGCTGCCCCAGCCAAACTAGAGCAATCCCAAAAGGAGGTGGAAGGAGGAAACTTCTGGAAAAATCCTGTATTCCCACATCAGGATAAGTCCAGCTCCAAGGGTAGCTCCAAGGATAAGTCCAGCCCTAAAATCTCTTCCAGTGCATCCCAAAATGGGAAATTCAGCTCCAAAGGTGGGAATATCCCAGCTCCAAGGATGGGAATATCCCAGCTCCAAGGATGGGAATATCCCAGTTCCAAAGGTGGGAATATCCCAGTTCCAAAGGCGGGAATATCCCAGCTCCAAAGGCGGGAATATCCCAGCTCCAAGGCTGGGAATCTCCCAGTTTGCACAACGGAATCTCCCCCACTTGGACATCCATGGACTTCCCACACTTTGGGAGCTCTTCATTGCTCCCCCAAATCCTGTGGAAAGTTCCAGATGGACCCGGCTCCTTCTCCAGGAGGAAACAGGGGGAGCGCGGGAGAGCCCTGGGTGGCACGGCGTGTCCCACGTCCCTGTGTCCTGGCACACCTGGATGGGAGTCGAGCGGGATCCCAGCGGGATTTGCAGCAGCAAAAGGGCAGTGGACTGCTCGGGAAAAAACCCCAGGATCCCAGAATGGTTTGGGTTGGAAGAAACTCCAGAGCTCATCCAATTCCATGGGCAGGGAGCTCCCACTATCCCAAGCTGCTCCAAGGCTCGTCCAGCCTGGCCATTCCCCAGCAGGCTGGGGAATCCACAATTTCTCTGGGAATCTGTGCCAGGGCTCCCCTCCCAGCCTCCCACAGGACCCGTGGCATTCCAGGCGGATCCGAACACGGATTCCCTGGATTCAGGTTGGCCGCGGCCCTTCCCAACCGAGATCCCCCAGAAGGACTCGGGGAAGCCCCAGCAGGGCCCGGGCGACTCCAAACGCGCTCTGGGATGGGCTCTGCTCCTTCCCGGCCAGGAATTCCCACCCCGGCAGCATTCCACGAGCCAGGGCGGCTCGGATCCAGCTGCTCCCACTCCCACGCTGGGCGTGGACGGTGGGAATCCCGCTGGGCTGGGCCTGCCTGGCATTCCCAGCGGGAGCACAGGGACATTCCTGCCCTGGCTCCCATCCCGCCTGGCGCAGCTGTCCCCGGCCGGCTCCCTTCCCTGCCAATCCCGCCTGGAATCACGCTCGCGGGGGTTTGGGATGCTCCTGGGGGAGCAGGGATCCCTCCCCGCCCAGCCCTCGGCTGCCGAGCATTCCCGCCCTGCAGCCGCCTGGCGATGGCTCCAGGTTTTCCCGTTGGATGGGGTGGGACGCAGCCGGAGACCCCCGGCACGCAGAATTCCCTGTGCGCCGGCCTCTCCCGAGATTTCCCAAGCTGTGGAAAAGAGGAGCTGTGTCGCGATATAGAGATGGCTGAGATATTTGGGGTTTTTTTTGTGTAGAAAGGCCGAATTTTTCTTTACATAGCTGATATTTATAGGAAAATTAAACGCTACTGTGATAAATTTAATTAGCTAACAATCGACTCAAAATTTAATTTACTGGTTAGCAAAGAGCCAGGGTATACGTTTATTAAACTTTTCTCTTTCTAGGTAGTTTACGTTATTTTTTATGAATCTTTCCATGGGATGGATTTTTGATTTTTTACGTCAATTGATTTTCATTCTGAGGGTTTTTTTTCCCTTGCGGGAACCCCACAGGTGAGCCGTTAACTCAGCTGAAATAATAAAAGTCGAATTCTTTAAAGCTTTTCTTTTATAATATTTTATAAATATTCTATGATATAGATAATATTCTATAATATATATTATATTATTATTATATTATTATATTAT
>WAAG01093282.1:189257-208479 GCA_013390105.1 Tichodroma muraria
GAGCGGCGGGAACCGAACCCTCGCTGTGACCTTGAGATTTCCCCCGGCGCAGCCAAGGATTAAAGCGCCCGCTCGGATTTCTGCGCCTGGGACAATTCCAGAGGCTCCCGGCCGTGCCAGAGGGTGGGAACGGCAGGGCAGGTGCCGAGAAAAGCCTCGTCCCGATCCCATTCCAAAGGGTGCCGCCTCCCCCCCGAGCCGAGCCGAGGGATGGATCCCTTTGGATTCGCCAGATCCAGGTGCTCTGCAGCGTTAGAAGAACTTTTCCCTACGGAAAGAGGACGGAGCGGGGAGAGAGGCATCCCTGGGGGCTGGGCGCAGGAATTCCCGCCTTTACTTGGGATCATTTTATCCAGGGATTTCCCTCCCAGCCCAGCTTTTTTTCCTGGAGGAGACCTCCCCGTTCCTGCCGCGGAGGTGCCTTTCCCAAACTCTCCCTCCCTGCAGCACCTCAGAATTCCATGGAATTCTCCAGCGCGGGATTTTCCGCGCCCTGTTTTAGAAATGGAGCCAAAAAAGCCGTTTTGGATCTCTTGGAATTCTCTGATCCAACCCTCTGACTCCCAGAAAAAAGCTGATGGTGGGGGAATCCTTCTGTCTCCATGCAGAGATCACTCCTCAATTCCCACTAATTAATAGGGAATTCTGCAGGTGGGAGCCACCCCTGCGCTTAAAGCCAGCTTTAACCTCCCCCATAAAACCCATGAGGATTCCTGGAATTTTCAGGGATGAACACACTGACATCCAGGCAGGATCCTGCTCCTGCCTCCCATTCAAATCTCCCTTTGGAGCAACATTTCCATCTGGGAAGAGGCAGGACAAGGATGGCAAATCCAATGGGAGAAGGAGCTGGAATGCCAGAGGCTTACCCCAGGCCTTTCCCACTTCACACCTGTCACTTCCCAATCCTTATTTTACCAGGAAAAAAGTGGAAGATGGAGGAAAGCCAGCAGCTTTGACAACTCTGCTGGGCTGGAAAATGAGGATGGCTCCATGAGCCAGAGGGTTTGGAATATTTTTCCTTTTGTTCCATTTTGCCAAAGGGATGATTTCTCCTCTCGGAAATGGATTTAAAAATATAAAAACCTCCCCATTAATTCCACAAAGTGGGATCATTCCAAGCGTTGCCTTACAAGTCCCTGTTTTCCAGGAGTTTATGGCTTGGGAATGAACAGAGCTCTCAGCTGGATTTTCCTCCCTTTTTCCCAAGTCCTTCCATAACCACTTTTAAGCTGTGCGGGAGGAAAAAGGGAATTTGCTGCTTCCTCCACTTCCAGGGATTCCGCAGTGCCCCAGTGCATCCCAATATTCCCAGCGGTGGGACATGGATGTTCCTCACATCCCTCAAATCCAATTCTCCAAATTCCCAGAAATTATTATTTTTTAAAAGCTCCCTAAGAGGGTGATAAAAAGAATTCTTTTTCCGGCATTTTCCCATCGTTTCCCAGATTTTCAGGGCACTTTCCACTCGGAAAGGAAAACCAGAGGAGAACAAAATGACACCAAAGGATTTCCTGACATCCAAAATTGCTGGCTTTGGGATTTTTTTCCAGGACAGAAATGCTGGATCAGGCATTTTTCCTCCTCTGGATGCCAATCCAAAGGGATAAAGCTGACACAAATTCCATATTTATGGCTCTGAGCAGCTGGAGAGAAAATTCCCCGGATCCAGCAGCTTCTGGAGAGTCTGGAAGTGCTGGGAATGGGGATTAATTATCACCAAAATATTCCTGAAGAAACCTTGGATGGTGGAAATGCTGGAATTGCCCTGATCCTGCTCTACAAACCAGCTCCAAAACTTCTGCTCCCTCCTAAAGATCCCTGCAGGAATCCAGGCCTGGATTTGGGAATCAAAGGAGCTTTTCTGCTGTTTTCCAACCCCTTCGGATGTGCCAGGGTGGGAGATCAGCCACGGAATTGTTGGGTGCCCTGGGGGACAGTGGGAATGCTGGGAGGGGGACACCACAAGTCCAGGGAAATCCCAGCATCTTCGAGCCTGGATGAGGCTGGAATTCTGAATTTTGGGGTGGAATTCCGGAAGATGCAGCTGCCCTTGGCAGAGCTGCATTCCCAGCCTTTGCTCCATGGAAAAGGAGGATTTGGGATCCCTGGGGTGCCCTTAAAGGCCAGAGCAGCCCAGGTTATCCCAATCCAATCATTCCATGCTCTTTTCCCTCTCCGTTCCCCCTCCTCAGCCTTAACTCCCATGGGATTTTAGCTGATTCCCAAATCCCGACAGGAATAAAGCAGGATTTTGGTCGTAGCCAAATCCTCGAGTCCCAACATGTCTCAAACTCTCCCATCAGCATCCCATTCCCAGTGATCCCATCCTTTCTCCCTGAAGGAGAGATTTTTCCCAGGAAAGACACCATGGAAAAGCAGCAGAGGAAAAATTCCCACCTGCTGAGCACCTGGACTCTCTTGGAAAACGCAGCAATCCGTGATTTTCCAGCAAACACCCGGAATGTGCTGGCGCTGGCGTCGTGTCTAACGCGAAGCGACATCGGGAATGTTTTCCAAGAGCAAAAATATTCCTCATTTTCCAACTGGGACAAAGCCTGGCCTCATTTCAATCCTGGCCGTGACCAGGGGTTGAACTCTTGGGAAAAGTGGAGCAGGGAAAGGCGGGAGAGGGGATGGAAGGATAAAGGGAAAGGAAAAATCAGGTGGAAAAGCCACAGGGGAGCAGTGACAAGAGATTTTCTGGGATTTAATGGACACAGCCTGGGAAAGCAGCGTGGAAAAGCAGAAATCCCACATCACCCGGGATTGTTTTCAGGGATAAAAATTCCACTACCAGGAAAAATCATCCAAATCCAGCATCTCCACAGCCGAAATGGGACTTTCACCGAAGTCTAAACCCAACTGAATCCAATTCCAAAAGAAATTGGCTTCCCAAGGGTGAGTTATCCCCAAGGAAACCAGGATCAGCGGGAAGCTCCGATCCCAGACTGCAAACAGCTCCAAATGTTCTGGAGTGGGGATTCCCAGAGCATCAGAACCCGAATATTCCCAAAATCCTCAGCAGCATCACCCCATGGATGAGCCCAAAGCAGCTCCCAGCTCCTGCTCCAAACGGATCCTTCCCACCAAGAACATTCCAGCTTTTCCCAAAGTCAGATTTGCAGCACGTGTGGGAAAGGATGAGTCAGTAACATTGGATTTTAAGATGGTTTTTGGTTTTCCTTCTCCAAACCAGCCAGAAAATTCCTGAGAATGGGAATTTGACTGAAATTTTACTCTGGGATCAAATTCCCAACTCGTTTTAAGCAACGAATTCCTTTCAGTGCCCACTCCTGGGATCTCGGAAGGATTTGGGAAGCGATCCAAGGTTCCTGGGGAACGGGATGCTGCATGTCCAGGAGATACGGATGTGGCTTCTGTGCCAGAGGGAAAGTTTAGCTGGAATATCGGGAAAAACTTCCTGGCTGGGAAGGTGGTGAGGCCCCAGATTCCCAGAAAATCTGTGGCTGCCTCATCCCTGGAATTGTCCAAGGCCAGGTTGGACACTTGGAGCACCCTGGGCTAGCGGGAAGTGCTGGGGTTGGAATAAAATGATCCTCAAGGCTCCTTCCCACCCAAACCATCCCACGATTCCATGAATTCTCAGTGCCAGACAACTCCAAACTCCGCATCCCCACCCCTGATGGATCAGCCGGGTTTTCCCGTTGCTCCAGAGGAAACGGTCCCTTTATTAATCCCATTATTATCCACCTTTCAAATGCCAGTTCCCACTTCCTTCCCTGCATTTCTGATCCCGGGATACTCCAAGGATCAACCGCCCAGGGATGCAGAGGAAGCTGCTCCCAGTCCAATATCCAATAATTATTGGATAACTCGGCCCCCGGTGGCTCCGACGTGGGGGCATTGCCAGGTTATGCCGGCACAGAATTCCATTTCCAGAGGGGAAAAAAACTCCCCCAGGAGATTGGGATTTCTGGCTGGAGCGGGATATTTCCATCCTGTGAAAACAGGGACAGGAAGGATGGAAAACTTTGGTTTTCCCACTTAGGGAAAAGTCCCTTAGGACACGAGGAGCTGATATAAACACCGACATATCCAGGATGAAATCCCGCCCGAATTATCCCAAATCCACCATCACAGTCCAGGGGATGATCCCACTGAACTGGGAAGTTTTGGATGCTACCATTGATCCCTAATTCCAGACCTGGAATTGGAAGGGACCTTAAAGCTCATCCTGTTCCAATCCCAACACTTCCCACTATCCCAAGCTGCGCCAGCCTGGACTTGGATAATTCCAGGGATCCAGGGGCAACCACAGCTTCTCTGGGAATCTGTGCCAGTTTTCCTCATGGATCAGCCCTTCCCTGCTCACACACTCATGGAGCAGAGGGAATATTCCTCTTCCTTTGTGATCCAGCCCCAGGAAATCAGGGAATTCTGGATGCACCATCTGACTCTGCCAGCAGGAATTCCGAGCGCGATCCCTGCAGGCGTCGCATTTTGGATTGCGCGAAACACGGATCCATGGAGACATCAGCTGCCAGAGGTGGGAGCTTCGTACAGCCACAAAAAACCGGGAAAAACTCCTAAAAATGCTCCAATCCCGGAAAACTCCTGCATTCCAGAGGTTTCTCCTTTCAACTTTCCAATACAGCCACAGCGACTTCCAAGCAAATTCCAGGTGGGAGTTTGACATGACAAAAGCAGTGCTGGGGATTCCGAATTCCCAACGGCTCCTAATTCCAGCTGGAGGCTGCTTCGGGAGCTTGGAGCTGCAGAAATCCTGGGATGCTGCCACTGTTTAGACAGGAGCCCTGCTGGGAGGCTTCTCCTGGAAGAGCCCCATATATGGATGACCCAGGGAGAACAAAAGGCAAGGAAGGAGCGGGATTTGGGATTCCTCAGCCAGGGAATGGGGCTGGATGTGTCCCCCAGCTCCCTCCAGACCATTCCCAGGATTAACAGCTTCTCCCTCCTCCCAGATCCCGAAAAAGCTGCCAAAATTCCAAAGTTTTCTACATTTCCCCTTGATCCTGGGAGCTTCTACCTCCTCCTAGATCCTGACAAAGCTGCCAAAATTCCAAAGTTTTCTACGTTTCCCTTCGATCCTAGGATCCAGAAATAGCCCTGGCATTTCCAGTAGCACATCCTGCCTGTGGAAATTGGATTGCAAAGGAAAATTGGCTGGAGTCCTGGTTGAATTCCCATTATTATCCATCTTTTCCGATGTCCTTCCCTCCAAACCCTGTCGGAACTCCAGGTGGAGAAGCGGAGTGAAGTCATTAGGAAAGATTTCCTGACAAACCTCGGGAGCACTGAGGGGTTCCGGGCATTTTTCCTCTTCCCTGGGATAAGCCCTGACATCTCCACTCTCTTCCCAAACTTTTCCTCAGAGCCAATCCTGCTCCCTTCCTGCCCAGCACAGGGAAAGCCAAGGTTTGTGTGGAATCTCCTGGTTCGAGCTGGGATTTCTCAGATTTTGGAGGAATTTTGCTCAAAGAGGGAAAAATTGAAACATTCCCAGAGTTCTTTTTCCTTTAAAAGCTTCCTCCCTCCCAGGAAGGAGGAATGGCTTTAAACTGGAAGAGAGGAGATTTCAATGGATTTGGGAAAGAATTCCCAGATGGGATAGGAAAATGGAATGGGAAAATGGAATGGGATTCCCAGGCTGCCCCAGGATCCCTGGAAGTGTCCAAAGACTGAGTTTGGAGCACCCTGGGATAGTGGGAGGCATCCCTGCCCATGGAATGGGAATGGAGAAGCTTCAAGGTCCCTTCCAACCCAACCCAACCTATGCCAGGATTTGGGAATTGAACCGGAGTTTTCCCAGGGATCTCTGTTAAATCCTCTTTGGTCTCTCCAAGCTGTGCTTTTATTTCCAACCACATTCCCAGATCCTGTTCCACATTCCCCTCTTCCCAAAAGCCCTGACCACGGACAGGAGCACCCACCCGTGAGTCTCTCCCAGAAAACCAAATCCCTGGATTTCAGCAGAGTTTCCTGCCATGACCATCCCAACATTCCTTTCCATGAATCCCCTTCACACCCACGTTATCCCTGTACTTCTCCCACCGATTCCCTCGGACAATTCCCTCAGCCGTTCCCAGAGGATCTATTTTCATCTTCCCATTAAAAGCCGGGAAGTGTTTTCAGGAAAAATTCCATGAACTGACATGAAACGAGGATCATGGAATGTTCTGGATCTGCTCCCGACCCCCGGGATCAGCTGGAAAGGGAGAAGGTCGATCCAGAGGATCCGAGATGGGATTGGCTCTGTTGTTCCTCACGCCCACGCGGGGATTTTAATCATCCCCAGGGACTAATTCGGGCGGTCACTGTCCCTGCGCCAAGCCAAATCCATGGATTTCTTGTTTTCCTTATCCCAACATCAGCCTTTCCTGCTTAACACAGGGAGGATGGAGCATCCGACCGTAAAAACCCGGGGAAAAAGGAAAAACACCAAAATCACAAAATCTGACGAGGAAATTGAGATTAGAAACAAAAAACTATGGAATTTTCCATGAAACACATGGATAAAAAAAGGCTTTTGGGAGTCCAGATCCACATCTGGGAAGGGCTGGAAGTTGCCCGGGATGTTTGGAGCTGGCGCTGATGCGTGGGATGTGACATTGGACTGGGGACACGGAACAGGATCAAGTGATCCCAAAAATTTATTGGGAATCAATGAGGCTGCACAGACTGAACAGCACTGCCACATTCCCACAGAACTGCAAATGATCAGGAATGCTGGGAATATCCCCCCTAATTCCTCTAAATCCTCTTTTTTCCCCTCCATTTAGTGTGGAAAAGCTGCCTTTTCCAGGAACCTCCCTGGTTCATTCCTTCGAAATTAGCAGGAAAGGGAAACTGGAATCCACTCAGTTCATGGAAAAAGTTTTCCAGGATGGGAGGGCATGGAGCCAGGAAGCTTCACTGACTCCCTCAATTTTTTAGGAATTTGGATTTTTGATACCTGGCCGAGGATGTTGGGAGGAGGATGAGGGCAGGGAGCAATTCCCGGATTTATCTGGAATTCAAGTAAAGTCAAGGGGAAAGGACAAATTTAATCAAAATATTCCTCACATTCCATTCTGCATTTCCAGCCTGGATTTTAATTCCAAATCCTGGGGAAAAAAAAAGCTTTAAAGCCCCTCCCACACAGAATGCAATCACCCTGGGGAAAAAAAAAAGGGATTAGAGCCGGAGGCACACGGATATGGATTATTCCATCCTTTGGCAAATGGAAAATAAATCATCCCATTGGAGCCAGAGCCACGAGGGAGGGGGCAGAAAAATGGGAATGGTCTTACACGGATTCATTCCAGAGCATCCTTGGGATGGGACGGATCAGCTTCCCACAGAATCGAGTGCTCCCAGGAAAAAAAAAAAAAAANCAACCAACAAATGAAATGGAAAAATCCAACAATGGATAATTAGCAGAAGGAAAAGCGAAGCTGCAATTTAGGTGTCTCCAAAGGGAAATCCCAACAAGTGGCTCCGTGGATTTGTTTTCCCTTGTTCCTTTGATCTCGCTGGCTGGGAGGAGAATTCCTACAAAACTGGAGCAACCGAGAGCAGGAAAAAGCCGGAGCGGACACGTTCAGAGTCTCCCCCTCTCCTGACCCCTCTTCCCGCCCCCAGGACTCATTAAACAGGGAAAATCCCGCGGGATCCAAAGGTTCTGGCAGCGAACGCACGGGGAGGTTTTCCAGAGCAAACGTTGGGCCATAAATAATGGATCAGGAACGGGGCGGGAATGAACGGATTTATCCCCTCTGGAGCTCCGGAGTCGGAGGAGGCTGGGATTTCAGTGGATTCCAAGTAATCCAAGGTTTTTTAGGAATAATCTTATTTTGGAGGTTTTTCTTTTTCAGGATAACTTCTGAAGTCAGGTGTCTATTCCCAAAAATTCCACATCATCCCAAAATTTCCCCCAAAATTCCAACATCCAGGCCAGCAGCGCTCTGGGATTTGTGGGACAATTGTGGAATGTGGGAACAGCCCCCAAATCCAACTCCAAAATGATCTCCCTGGAAATCACTGCTGCACCACTCCTGGATGTATTCCAGAGCTTTTCCCATTTTTCCCAGCAATGCATGGGGAATCCTAGCCTTGGATTTTCAACGCAGCCACGGCTCATCCTGGGATGTCAAACCTTTGGGACATTGAGCCAAGGGTTTCCTTGGAATGACCGAATCCAGGGATTTGGCCTGCTCCAGGCGGCACTGAAGGCTTTGGATCTTTGTCAGGATTTTGCCCAGGCTCCTTTTCCCAATGTCCAACCCATTCCTATGGAATGCGGATGGACCTGCCACCACCTCTTCCCTTTGAGGTGACATCCAGCCCTGTGTCCATGACTTCCTCTGGAATTATTTCCTTCTTCAGGAAGCAAAATTCCATCCCAACCTGAAATCCCGATTATTTCAGTGGGGAGGAGAAAGGACGGGAGAGAGGGAAGTGGTTTTCCAGGAAAATCCCAGATCCGGCACACTTTGAGCCACCCTCATTCTGCCACTGGAATTTTGCTGAGTAAGAGCTCATGGATCCCATGGATCCCATGGAGCTCACGGATCCCACGGCTCCCATGAAGCTCACGGATCCCATGGATCCCATGGAGCTCACGGATCTCACAGAGCTCATGCCATGTCCAGTGTCACAAATCCAACTTGGATCCAAGGACATTCCCAGCTGGAATCTGCCGGAACGAGGTGCTGGGGTAAGGGAGGGGATGTCTCTTGTTCGCTTCCACTGATTTTCCAGCTTTCCCTGTCATTCCCACTTCTCCTCGTGACCTTCCGTGGAGGACAGGCACGGATACAAGAAGAGCTCCCTAAATTCCATTAACTTCCCAACAATCCCTCTGCCTTGCAATCCAGGCCGCCTGAATTCCCAAATAATGAAATCTCCCGTCAGGATGATATGATCCAAAGTGACATTGGAGAAAGAAAGGGGGGAGGAAAAATGAGGATTAAAGAAGGAGCCAGGGAGAAATGGGTTGTCCTGGCAACTGGCGATTCCTTCCCAGCATTCCCAGATTATTTCATGGAATGAATGTTTTCCAATTAAATTGATAAAAGGTGGAATTTAGTCAAGGGTGACCACTTAAGATTTGGTTGGAAAAAATTCCTTCTCCGATAACTGGAATGATTTTTTTTTACCGTGGAAGGATTTAATCACGGCCTAGATTTGCTGGAAAAGCAAGAATTCCATCTTTTTTTTTTAATGGAGCCAATTTATTTTCCCTTTAAACAATCAGAGAGGAAATAGGGAATGAAGCCTAAATCAGCCCCTCGGATTAGGAAGGAGCAGCTGTGAACCTCTCCTATGGAATGATCTAATTCCAAGGTAATTATCCCGGATTTTTAACGCTCTGCTAAAATCCCAACATCAGCATTTTTGGGATTGACAGGCTGGGAATTCACGCCAAGGAGCCAAGTGGGAACCTGCAGTGCTGCCCAGCTTCTCCTCCAAGGTCAAGGATGCCAGAACATCCTTGGAAAAGCTGCCAGAATCCATAAATCTCTCTCAAATCCAACCTTTCCTCTCCAGGCACCGCCGGGAATCCGGCACGGAATGGACACGGAAAACGGCGAGACCGCAGCGGCTGGGAGGGGGATTCCGGGAATAATTTTGGGAAAAGGAAAGCAAGAAGCATCGGATTGGCTTGTGAATCCCTAAAAATCCTCCTGCTGCTGGAGCAGTGCCGGGATTCCAGGGTGGATGGAGCAGGAGCCTCTGGAAAGGCTCTGGAAAGGCTGGAAAAGTGGTTGGACTCCAGGACCTCTGAAGATAAACAGTCTCAATTAAGATCCAAACATTCCAGGCTCCCCGGCAAAGGGAAGAGGAGGCCGTTCAGGAGAAGCCTTTGGAAAAGAAGGAATTCACCAGAGACAGGAAAACTTTGGATAATGACTCCAAGTGACCCTCCCTGGATTGAAAGAGAAACACTCCCAACTTTCCTTGGAAAAGCAGCTCCTCAGAGTGCTGCACACCTAAAGAAATCCATTTGGATCCAAATCCGTTTGGATTGGGAAGAGGGAAGAGCTCAGGCTGGGAGGCAGGGATTTGATGGAATCTTTCTCATCCTTGGAAAGCCAAGGCAGGAAGGGAAGAGGAAATTTTCAAAGGAATTCTGAGCAGTTCCGAGCAGTTCCCCCCGTGCCTCATTATCCCACCACAAAACCCCCACTTTTCCCAGGCTTTTCTCCCAAAATTCCAAGGTCAAGGGGATTCCTTTTTGCCTCATTATCCCATACCACAAAATTTCCAATTTTCCTGGGCTTTCCTCCCAAAATTCCAAGGTCAAGGGGATTCCTTTTTGCCTCATTATCCCATACCACAAAATTTCCAATTTTCCTGGGCTTTCCTCCCAAAATTCCAAGGTCAAGGGGAGGGTGAGGAAGAGGAGGCAGCAAATAGCACGCGGGAGCTGAGGGCTGGATTTGGGATGAAAAACTCCCAAAAAAGACAGGATCAAGTTGGGAATTTTTGCTCCAAGCATTCCAAAAAAACTCTCTGGAGCAGCAGGAATTTTTTTTTTCCCCCCCACTAAAAATTCCCAGGATGATGGAAAAAGGAGCTTTTTGTGCCCTTGCAAGGCGGTGGCCCGGGAGGGATCCGTGCCATCCGTTGCCATGGGAATGATATTCCCAGGAAACGCGGCTGGAGGTGGAGAGGAAACCCCAGAGATCCATTAGCAACAGGTTGCCATGGCAACGGCTCCAAGCTCATTAATTCCTCCTTTCCTTCCCCCCATCCCAAAAAAACCAAACCCAAAACAACTTTTCCTGGGCGTGGGGTGGAAAATCCTTCAGGAATTTCACAGGGAACGAGCGCGGATGAAGGAACGGCACCGAAATTCCCGCCCGTGTCCCCAAATCGCCTTTTCCAACCAGGATTTTAAATAATATGAGGATTTTAGGGATAATTCCCTTTTTTTCGTGGCCTGAGAGCTGCTGTCAAAGGGAAAAATGAGATTTTTCCATGAAAAAGGAGGACAAGCAAAAAATTCTGTGGTTTTCTCCCCGCTTGTCCCCTCATGTCCTGCCAAATCCCAATTCCTTGGATAAATTTGTTCTCCCTGGATTCAAACCCGGAATTCCCTCCTCACCCTAAAATAAGCTGGGTTGGGAAAGGTGTTCCAAGAGGAGCAGGACATGGAAAAGACGGGAAAAGGGAGATGAAGGAGGATGAGATCCAAACTCTGTTTTGGAATTCCTTCCTGGCATTCCCAAGAAACACAAAGCACTCCTGGAAAATCCCCTGGCTGGAGTTTTTCCAGCACTTCCAGGAAATCCAGCTGTCCTGTGGATATCCCAGCTCAGGCGGGAGAGGAATGGTGGGAATCTGACTTGGAAAAAATAGGGAAGGAAACAGACTTTTGATAAAAATGCGGAAAATTCACTCCTCTAACAGCAAAATTCCTGGGAATGAGGGAAGAATTGGAGGGGAATTTTGTTGGGAGCTGCTAAAGGGAAATTCCCTGAAAATTCCACACTCTGGGATCAGGCAGCACAGGGAATATTAAAATATTCCCATTTTTCCAGCCTAGTTGAACTTTTCTCCATTGTCACCTCTTGTTCCCAACTGGAATTGAAGGGACAGCAATGCTTGATCCCCAAATTACAAATTTCCTGGGAAATTCTGTCCCTTCCATACTTTTATGCCTCTTTCAATCCCCAAAATTCCAGGCAGGATTCAATCCATGGAATTTGTGCTGAGCTCAGCTGGAAAAGAGCCTTTTCCTCACTTCCTTGTCCTCCTATTCCACAGGTTTTTCCTCCAAATTAAAACCTCTGGAATTCCAAAACCTTTCCCAAATCTGTAGTTTTCCAAATCAGAGCTCAGCTCAACCCCACTCCTAGGATTTTTCCTACAGAATTCAAGGAATTGGGCAGTGTTGGAATATGTTCTGGAGCAGTTTTATAACAATTGGGATTTCTCTCTGAGCCTGCTCTGAGACACCGGGAATGCTCTGGGATTAAAGGGATGCTCTGGGACGTCAGGAATGTTCAGGGATACAAGACATTTCCTGGGAATCCAGGAATGCTCTGGGATAAAATGGATGCTCCAGGACACCAGGATGGAAAGTGGAAAACACTCAAGCACTGATCCCATAAAGCATTGCTAGAAAATCTGGGATACCTGGATCAGATCGAAAGGATTTGGGTCTAACAGTGGCACTTGGGAATATTCCAGGATCCGTATTCCAAAGGCTGGGAAAAGCTGCTGGGGCCACTGGTTTGGGAACTGGGATTGAGCAATTCCAGCCATCCCAAAACGAAACCAGCCCCGCCCCTTTGGTGGGAATTCCATCATTCCTGCCATTATCCCAAACTTCTCCAGCCCTCTGCAAACAGCACCTGGAAGTTCATGGATCCACCAGGATGTAAATCCAAGCACTGAGGCCATCCCAGATAATTCCACATTTATCCGGGTTTCTTCCAACCTGGAGAGATCCCATTCCCGGTAATATTCACGGACTGGCGAGAACTTCCATGGAAAAATCAAGTTTTTCCCAACATCCAGACGAAAGGAGCTCGGGACGGGCTCCTGGTGAAAAGCCGGAGCTTTGGGAAAAGCTCTTGGCTTCTCAACCCTCTGGAAAGGACGGCACATCCCAGAATTCCAGAGAAACCAACCCCACGGGATGCACAGCCGGATCGAGCTCATCCCTCTTGGCAGCCTCGGCCCTGGAGCCTTTTTAGGGATTCTGGTCCAGCATTCCCAGGCAGACAGAATCCCAGGGATGTCTGGAGCAGCAGGAATTGTTGGTGCTGGATCACTCCCAGAGCCACTGGAAGGTGCAGAAATCCTGGAGAACATCCAGCAGGAGCCGGGATCAGGACACGCTGCCGGGCCAAGAGCGTTCCTTGATGTCTCCCCGATTCCCGAGTCTCGGGAAAAGCGGGGCAAAGCCTGGCTTAAACTCGGGCCTAAGGTGACTCCAGCAGGGATAATCCTGCCTTGTTTGCCCTCGGCTCTGTCCCAAGGGAAGCTGGAGATGGATTTGGGATCCCCAGCAGGCTGGGATTAAACAACCCCATCCCACCCGAGCTGGCAGCCCTTGGAATGAGCCCTTTCCCAATCCCAATCCCTAAGAATTCCCATTTGATTCCCAAATCCCACATTTTGCTTTGTCTCCCACCCTTCCCTCCCTGTCATTCCCAATAAAGGAGGTGTCAGTTCCTCCTTCCCCCCCATATCCGCGGAGACGGGAGCAGAAATCCATGGAAACATCTGCGTTCTCAGCCCAAATCTCCCAGGAATTCCTGGGACAGCCGGAAAATCCGAGCAAACAAGCGGAAAGCATCAAAGAGTTTGGGTACAGCGAGCTCCACACGAATCCCACGGGATGCTCTTCCCTGTTTGTCACATCCATCCAACATCCTCCATCCCTCGGGAATGGGGCTGATATCCCAAAAATCCACACTGCAACTCCTACTTCCAGCAAGATTTCCCAGGATTTTTGATATCCGGGCAAACCCTCCCCGCTGGGATGGAGGGAAGGGATTGGGAGCAGTGACCCTGCTGGAATTCCTGCCTGGAATAGCCACAGACACACACAAAGCCGTGCCATTCCTCTGGAATTCCAGGGAAAACCAGGGAAATAGTGGGAGCATTGTGAGTGCACACAATTCCCGTCTGTCCGTGGAAAGAGGGAAAACGAGATCCCGGAGCCGAGCGTTTCATCCGCTGCCAAATCCCCGCTCCTGCTGCGGTGCCCAGACCGGATTTTTATCCGGAAAAAAAAGAGGGAAAATTGCCTTTTCCAGCTGTTTTTTGTCAAAGTTTCCCCGAGTGCTCCGGAGTGACCATTCCCGAATTTCCAGGGAGGTCGGGAAGAGCCCTGGACATGGAGCTCTTCACCCCCTAATTCCCTTCCCTTGCTGCTTCAGGAAAAAAGATGGAATTCTGGAATTAACTCCTGGGTGGGATCATGGAAAAACCCTGGAGTAACTTCCCTCCTATCCCAGGCAGTGAAATATTCCCTCTAAAGTGTCTTTTCCTTAAAATCCCAAGGATTTAGGGATTGAGGATTTAGGGATTTGTCCCAAGCAGCAGCTGCTGCCTTAAGAATTAAAAGCAAAATCCCAGTTTCCAACATCTGTGTAAATATTCGGAAAATATTCCCCGGAATTCCAGGCTTGGAATGCTGGGCAGGCACTCCAGGGGATGGAATTCCGAGGGATTAAAGGAAAACACACCTGGATGGTCTTGGATGGGCATCCTGGGGATTCCTCCTGAATTTCCAGCAGCACAAGATCCCAGACGAGGAATCCGGGGAGAAATCCAAGGAAAACTCCGAGTGGGCAGCAGGAATTCTTGGCTGCAGCAGGGAGTGGGAAACAAATCCCAAATCCATGCAAAAACAGGGAGAAAATCCCAATTCCAAGCTTATTGACTGCAAACAGGAGCGATCCCGGTTGTTCCAAAGGAATTATCCCACTTGGAGCTTGGAAAAAGTCAGGATTTGGCTCCCAAGGGATCAGCCCGAGTCCCCAAACAGAAAGCTGAGGGAAAGGGGAGTTTAAATCAATCTAATCCCATTTTTCCATCAAAAAATTCCCTAAAAACCGGCAGAACACCCCAGAGAAGCTGGATGGTACTTCAGGAAATATCCACGGAAAATTTGGGATCCCATTGCCCCCAAATCCATCCCTGGGGATGAGCTGGAGCCTCGGATCCGCTGCATTCCCAGTTCAACTCCTGGGATACACTGGTCTGCATTTTCAAGGAATTTGCCATCCTGAAATGCTGGAAAACATACCTGGACCCAGTCCACATCCCAAAATTCCGAACCAAACTCCAAACTGGAACGGGATTTGTCCATTCCCAGCAAATTTGAGGGGAGGAACTGAAGGCAACTGGAAAAGCCAAGTGGAGTCTGGGATTTCCATGGATCCATGTGCCCATAAATACCATGGAAAATGGGAACTGGACTGCTCTGAGGGGTTAAATTAATCTGGAATAAGGAATAAATTGAGGATATTTCCCAGAGATTATGAGGAATCATCAGGAAAATCCAATGGGATGAGATGGTGCCTCCCAGTTTGCACTGGAGGGGATTTTCCCAGGAATACCCAGCCCAGGAAAAATTAAAATAAATCAGAAGAGGAAAAGCAGACCCAAAACCACCCCGGAATCACAGAATTCCTGTTTGCCGGGGAAAACCAGGATTTCGGGGATTCATTGGAATTCATTTCAATGAATTCCATTTGGAATTCGTTCGTTGCATTTAGGAATGCAGGGATGGATAACTCCGGAATCCATCGGCAATAAAACATGGATTAGGATAAAGGGATCCTAGAAAAGCCAGGCTTGGAAGCAGATTCCCATCTGTGCCTCCCATCCCTCCATCCCATTTTCCCAGTTTTCCAGAGGGAAAGCCCCTTGGAGATGTCCCGGGATGGATTCCAAGCTTTCCTCCACATCGGAGCCCATCCGGGGTCGCATCCATGACCCAGAAATCCAGGAGAGATGCTTCCAACCCCTCCCGAGGGCATCCAGGGATTCACCCCTTCCTTGCTAATCCCAAATATTCAAGGAAACCCCATCTGACATTCCAGGTTTCCATGGATCCACTCGGGAAAAGCCGGGGAATGACCCCAAGGGGTGGCAAATCCCAGATCCCGACGGGAACGGCACAAAACGCCACCCAGAGCCCTCCAGAAATAAACAGAGGTAGGAGATCCAATCCGAAGGAAAACAGGGAAGTTTGCTCCCAATTTTACGTGGATTAAAAAAAAAAAAAAACAAAAAAAAAAAAACAACAGGAAATTCAAAGCACAGCAGGGAAAAAGAGGGAAAATCCACCTGGATTTGAGGGAAAATCCCGTTTGGTTCAGGGCTTGTATCCCAAAAATGATGTTCGGGTTGGTTGTCTGCTGTGATCCGTGGTTTTGGGGTGGGAATTGGGATTGGAGGTGACCCCGGAGCTCGGGAAGATTCCTGCGCTCAGAAAATCCAGGAATAAATCCAGGGAACGCCACTGCGTGGCACAAGTGACACCAGCGCGTCCCTGCTCGGATTGACTGAATTAACACCCTCCTCCTAATTAGTGCCCCCACCCCCCAAATCAGAGCTTTTCCTCAAGAATTCCCAGCTGGAATGTGTTATTAACCCAAACCTCTGGAAGCAGAGCCGGATCCTTCCCAGGATCATTTTTCCAGGTTGTTCCCAGCGTTCCCAAAGGCGGCGGTGCCGTTAAAAGCCCGAAGTGCAGCTCCTCCATCTGCCCCATCCCCGTTTTCCTGCTGATGCCTCCGGCTGGGAATGTTTCCCGGGAATGCTCCCAGCTCCGTAAGCTGATCCCGCCCCACCTGTCCCCTCCAGAACCCGGCTCCAGCTTTTTTTAGCCATTCCAAAGCCTCCCAGCGACCCCTTCCCGCTGAGGCTCCACACAAATCACGTTTTTTGGGAAGATTCCCACCTGCTCCGGGCCACAGGGCTGGGATAGCTCCGATTCCCGAAAATATCTGGAGTGGACGAGAGGTTCTTGGAAAATCTGGGTCGGAAAGGGAGATCCCCACGGGATTTATGGGAAGGGAGGAATTTTGGGTGCCTCATCCAAAGGCAGCTCCATTCCCGGATCAGCCCACGGGATCGGCCCCAAGGAGCTGCTGGAAATTGGACCCCGAAGCTGGAATTTCACAGGAGGAGAATTCCCAAACCAGTGAACACGGGGAAAAGTGGGATATGGGAATTGGAGGGCACAGAGTGAGACCCTTCCCTCTTCCCACCAAATCAATCCCAGTGGGAGCAAGGAAAAATTCCCTGGGAAAAAAACAACAAAAAAGCCCCATCCAAGGAGGGCGCCTCGGGAAGATCCGAGGATTTTGGGAGCATTCCCAGTTCCCATCGCTCCCTTCCATAAATCCTAAGGAAAAAGCAACACTCTTTTTCCTGGTTTATGGATTTGTGCTTCGGGAAGGGCAGGAAGAGAATTCCAAGAATCCAGCCAGAAATTCCTTCCGTGGGATCTTTTCCCTCTGGGAAAATCTCCTGGGAATTCCAGCCCTCACCGCACTGATCCAGCCCCAATCCCCTCATCCAGCTGCTTCCCAAGTGTCCCACTCCATGGAATTTTTCCCAAGCTCCCACATTCCAGGTGCCTCTGGAAACACACCCAGACCCAGACCTCACTCTGAGGTGGCTCCAAAAATCCCAAGCAGCTTTCCCGAAAAATTTGGTCAAAGGGCTGGATCATGGAGTCTGGGAAAACGGGAATGAATCCCAGCAAGGAGCTGATCCCTCCTGCTGCTATCCCAGCACACCAGCACTGAAATCCTGGGAATTCTATGGAATTCCTGCTTCACTGTTAACAATCCATCCCCATTTCCAGCTGATGTTCTGTTGGATGGGGAAGTTCGGGAAAGGCTCTGCTGGGAATTCCCAGCAGGAAAATCCAAGCCCAGCCTGAGCACACCGGAACCCTCTCCCAAAAAATCTACCTTGGAATTCCCCTCCTGCCAGAGGAGATTTCGGGAATGCCAAACCCAGAGACTCCCCCAAATCCAAAGGGAATTGCTTTTCCTCCCCCAGACTTCCAAAGTTTTCCAACACAAGCACCTGGATTAGGGAATAAATCCACCCTGACTCACTCCCGGCTGTGACAACACGGTGCCCTCCCCACGGCCGGCTCCATCCCATTTTTCTTCTGGAATTCTCATTCCGTGGAACATTCAAGCATCAACTTCTCCTTTCCACCCTTGCACGTCCGAGTTCCCCCCTCAGGGCTGGAAATCCCAATTGCAGTTGCCCCAAATCCCTTTTTTCCAGCACGCAGGCTCTCGGGAATGCTGGAACGAGCCGTGTTAGGCCTGGCTTAACCAGCAAGGAGCACTTTAGGAAGAGGGATTTAAGCCCAGTTTTGCTGCAAGCAGAGACTTCACCCAACAGGAGCAGAGCCAAGAAATCAGCCGGGGCCAAGGAGCTCCATTTTCCAGAGAAAAAAATATGGGAAAGGGGAATTTTTCCTGAGTAATTCCAACCCTTAATGAATCCCCGAGTGTTTTTAGGAATCACCACCGAACCAAAGTTGGTCAACATTTTGTGCGGAACAAAAGGAGCCCCAAATCCATAAAAACTGTGGTTTTCCCTCCGATTATTCCTGCAGCTCCCAGCCCGAGGCAGCATTCCCGGGAGGAATGTGCAATTCCTGCTGGGCTGGGCGCTGGAGAGAGCCAGGGGTTTGTGTGGGGAGCTGGGGCAGATCAATAATCAGCTGATTAATAAATCATGGGGTTAATAAATTAATAAATAACGGGGAGAGAGGCAGGCAGGGATGGGGGGCAGGGAAAAGCAGGAATTCTCCACACAATGCCCGGGCTAAAAGCTTACTTCCCAAAGATTCTCGGCACAAACTGACAACTCCTGCTCGCACCCGGCATTCCGGGGAAAATTCCATCTCCGGATGTCACGAGCCAGAGGAAAACGCTGCTGGAGGATTATTTAACATTCCTAAAGCCGGGAAAGGACACCGGGAACGGCGGAGATTTAAGGGATTCACCGTTCCCTCGCTTCCCCGCAAGTTACAGCAGAACAAAAGCGGAGGGGACTTTTCGGGAATGTGCCTTTCCCGAAGCAACTCCAGCTCCATTTTTCCACGTCGGGAAAGCTCCCGTGCACTCGCGCCTCTTATATAAACACCGGGGGGGCCGATCCCACCCCGGCATTCCAATAAAATCAAGGTCGCCTTCGGAATTCCGCCGATTCCCATCCCGGCGAGCCGCGAGCGGAGTTGAAGGGATTTTTTTTTTTCCCGCTGGGAATTTCGGGGCGGTGTGTGTGCGTGTGTTGGAGGGGGGGGTGTCCCGCGGCTCCGCGCCCCCCGAGCGGCTCCGTCCCGGACACTCGCACGGAGCCGCTGCGGGACCTCGGCGCGGGACCCCGGGGACCGCTCCCAGCGCGTCCCTCCGCCACGGATCCCTCTCCGAGCCGGCGCTGGGGACACACCGAGGACACCGAGGACGCCCGGGCCATCCCCGGGCAGCGGGGACGCGCAGCTCCGCCGGGATGCTCCGGCCACGGGGAGGGTGCCGGGGGTGTCGCGACGCCGCCGCGGGTGTCGCGAGGGGAAAGGATATGGATTACAGACCAGCCTGAGGCACCAGCTGCGCGGGCGGGTGGTTTGCTTGAGGCAGAAGAAGGCGGTGGGTGCCAGCGCCGGGTACGGCACCTGCTCCTCCTCCTCGGAGCCCAGCTCGGCGGGCGCCTCGCGGCCGGGGGAGCCGCAGCCGGAGCCGGAGCCGCTGCC
>WAAG01093282.1:210544-227659 GCA_013390105.1 Tichodroma muraria
TTCCACCCCAATGGAATTAACTCTGGAATAAACAGGATCTGCCCTGCTCCTCCAAATTCCTCCTGTTTTCCTCTAAAAGTCATTATCCTGGGCTGGAGAATTCTGGAGTGGGAAACTCCAGAAGACCTCCACCAACTCCCAGCCACATCTTTCTTCTGGAATTTAGGATTTGTCCTAATTAGCTGGAAGAAAAGTGTGGATCCTTTCCTTTCCTTTCCTTTCCTTTCCTTTCCTTTCCTTTCCTTTCCTTTCCTTTCCTTTCCTTTCCTTTCCTTTCCTTTCCTTTCCTTTCCTTTCCTTTCCTTTCCTTTCCTTTCCTTTCCTTTCCTTTCCTTTCCTTATCTTCCCCTTTGGTGGCAACAAATCCAAGGGGACAAAATCATTGGAATTGCTGCTAATTCCTGAAATGGATTCTCTGGGATGCTGATGGAGAGCTGGATGTGTTGGAGGAGTTCACCCAGCCAGGGATGCATCCAGGAAATGTTGGGTTGAATAAATTCAGGATGTTTCAGGAGGAATAATTGAATTTGGGATCTGTGGAGCCTCCAGGTCCCTTTTCCATCCCAGAAATCATTTGGCTTTTCCCTTCCAGCCTCGAAGTCAAATCCGAGATCAGGGAGTGCATCCAGAGGGAAATTTACATCCCTGCTAAGGTTTGGGATGGAGCAGGGAATGTTCCGGCTGAGGATGGATCAGGAAGGACAAAGCACATTCCAAAGGTGCCAGGGAGCAACAGCCGGGATTTGCTCCTGCTCTGGGAGTCACATCCGGCTCTTCCCGTGATTTTTTATGGATCACTCCTGGCTCCTTTAATGCTCCACTGGTTTTATTGGGATTTATGGATTCCCACCTGGCCTGGGTGGGAACAGTTGGGGATATCTGATCCTTAAGCACATCCCAAACTCCTGGAGGTTCTGAGGGATCCTAAATCCCTGGGAAGGAGAAACCAGGGATTTCTGATCCTTCAACACATCCCAAACTTCCAGATGTTCTGAGGGATCCTAAATCCAAATCCCCGGGAAGGAGCAGACAGGGATTTATGATCTTAAAATCCAAATATCTGGAAGTTCTGGTGGATCCCAAATCCCAATCCCTGGGAAGGAGCACCCAGGGATTTCTGGTCCTTAAGCACATCCCAAACACCTGGAAGTTCTTAGGGATCCTAAATCCAAATCCCTGGGCAGGAGCATCCAGAGATTTCTGATCCTTAAAGTCCAAATAATCCAACAGTCATAAAACCCAAATATCTGGAAGTTCTGAGGGATCCCAAACCGCTGGGAAGGAACAGTCAGGGATTTATGGTCCTTAATCACATCCCAAACTCCCAGAAGTTCTGGCGGATCCCAGATCCCATTCCAGGCCCTCTCCAACCTTGGGAATGTCGCTTCCTGCTTCCATTTGTCCCCTTGGAAAAGGGGTTCGGGAAGAGCTGGGAGCAGGATCCCATCTCCATCGACTGTGTGCCCTCTGCTGGCAGCCTCTTTTCCAGGGAAACCCGGGAAAATCCCGCCGGGAAGGATTTGGGGCGGCCCTTCAAATATGGGAAAATCCTTGGATACAATCTGATCCTCACGGGAATTTCCTTCTGCTCTTCCAGGAGCAGAGAAAGAGCTCCTGGATTGCCTTTGGAGCCGGTTGGATCCTGAATCCTGGTTATCCAAATCTCTGGAATTCTCAGCTTCCAAGAGCCCTCAGTATCCCTATCCCTGAAATAAATGAGGGAAAAGTGAGGATTTATGGGATTTATCCCAGATGATATCCAGGGTTTGAATGGTTTGAGTGGTTTGAATGGAATGGTTTGAATTCCCTGTTTTCCAGATGCACCATCCTGGGAAAAATCCAAGGCCAGGTTGGGCGGGATTTGGAGCAGCCTGGGATTTGGAATGGGATCAGCTTTATCCCAAACCATTCCAGGGATTTCATGAAACGTGGGAAAAGCAGGAGAGAGAAATTTGAAGGCAACGCTGGTGTTTCCCAGGAAATCCATTTTTAAGGGAATTTTGGATATTGGGAATAATCGGAATCAACCCACACTTCCGAAATATTCCCTCCAAAGTTCCTTTCCTCATCCAAACTTTGCATTCCTGAAATTCAGGTCGGCACCTCCAATTCCCAGAATTCCACTTCCAAGCCGTGATTATTTTTTGGGAAGCTCAGCACTTCTCCGATGGGAATTTTCAGCCCAGAATGAGGTCAGGGAACCTTTGGGCCGGGTGAAAAACCTTGGAAAAGTCGGAGTTTATTCCTGATAATCCTCAGGGATGAGTTCAGGGAGGAATTCACCTCCTTGGGCCAGGGGGGAATAAAGCAATTTAATTTCTCTTTGTTATCCCAGAAATTCCTTGGCCTCCTGGCCTGGATGATCGTTTTTTTGGGATAACAAGGAAGGAATGCAGCCGGAAAAAAAGGGAAATCATCTTTTCCACGGATAATTGGGATGAGCTCCTTATCTGGCCTCTAAAAACTGGGAGCAGGAGGGGTCAAATGAGCCCAAATGATTTGGTGATCCCAAAAAATGAGGTGAGAGCTCCGGAAGCTCCATTCTTGGCCAAATTATCCCGGGTTTTTTTGGGGGATAGAAATGAGGGGAAGCAGCCCCAGCTCCACTGGAATTCCTGGGGCTTCTCCTCATCCCTTTTTCCTGGGATTTCCGGCTCCTTCCTATCCCCACTCATGGAGACACTGAGAGAAAATCCCCAAATATTCCAAGATATTCCTATATATTCCCAAATATTCCAAATCTTGAGGGCAAAATGTTTAATAATCCTCCCATTCCCAGATTTCCCACTCCAGCCCTGCCCATCCTGCTCTGGAATTGGAATTCCCAGATTTTATTCCCTTGACAGCTTCCAAATGCTCCAGTTGTTATCCCCAGGTAGGATAAAAGAAGGAAAAGTGGCATTTTTAGGGAATACTCATTTTTCCAGCCTTTTCCCTCCCATTTTTCTACATTTCCATGGTTTATATCCCTGAAATCCTGGGGATTTTGGGATTTCCCATCCCAGAGCAGCAGCAGGATTGGATAAATCCAGCTGGGAATCTCCAGCATTCCTGGGATCTGGATTCTTCTCCATCTTTATCCCATTCCCTTCTTGAACTCTCCTTAAAAATGGATTGATTTGGGATTTTTTCCTTTAAATCACCAAAATTTTTTCTCTTCCCAATTTCTTTCCCGCCTGATCCCGATCCCAGACCCGGAGAGGGGAATTTTGGGAAGAGGAAGAAACTTTCCCTCCTCAAAATCCAACCTCACCTCAGGCCAACAACAACAACAACTCCCAAACATTCCCAGAGTTTTCCTGCCCCACAAATTCCTGAAAAACTTTCCTGGCCCTAAAAGTTCTTTTGCTGGAGCAGCTTTTGTGGGATAAGCATCCCAGAATTTGAGAGGGGTAGGGATATTCCAGAGAATTCCTATCCTGTTCAAGGTTGGACAGGGCTTGGAGAAATTTAGGATCGGGAAAAGTGTCCCTGCCCATGGAATCGGATGAGGTTTAAAATCCCAGACTTTCCTGGGATTTGATGATCCTGGAAGAGAATGAGCAGCAGGACACACGAGTGGATTGGGACTATGTTAGATCCAGGTGGGAGCAGTTTGGGATTGCTCCAGATTTGTGGGATGGCTCAGGATTTCTGGGATCACTCTGGATTTCTGGGGTGGCTCAGGATTTCTGGGGTGGCTCAGGATTTCTGGGATCACCAGGGACATCCTGAGCCTCCTGAGGGGCTGCAGAGCCGGGAGTTCCCCAACAAGTCCACAAAAAAACAGGAAAACCAGGAAGGGCGTCACGGCTGATCCCAACTGCAGAATACAAAACATTTCCCATTCCAGAGCTTTCCCCGGACGCTCCAGACCCTGAGGAAGGACACCCCGGAGGATCCGAGCTCATCCCAGCAAATCCAGCCGGAAGATTCCGGAAAATTCCCTCTGGAGCATCCCCATCCCTGCAGCTCTCAGCGGCCTCATCCCTGCGCTGCTCCGGCCTAAAATATTCATGGGAGGCCTCTGAAAGCCTGGCTTAGACTCTCAAAGCTCAGCTTAGGGTATAACAGCCCAGCTTTGTAAAGCCCAGCCTTGTCTCCAAGGGCCTGGCCTTGTCTCTAAAAGCCTGGCTTAGGCTCTAAGGCCTAGCTCAGTCTCTAAGGCCTGGCTTTTCTAAAAGCCCAGATACGTAAAGTCCGGTCTTGTCTCAAAGGGCCCAGCTTTGGCTCTACAGGCCTGGCTTTGTAAAGCCCAGCCTTGTCTCCAAGGGCCTGGCCTTGTCTCTAAAAGCCTGGCTTAGGCTCTAAGGCCTAGCTCAGTCTCTAAGGCCTGGCTTTTCTAAAAGCCCAGATACGTAAAGTCCGGTCTTGTCTCAAAGGGCCCAGCTTTGGCTCTACAGGCCTGGCTTTGCCTCTACCAGTCCAGATTTATAAAGCTTGGCTTTGGCTCTAAGGCCTGGCTTTGTAAAGCCTGGCTTTGGGTCTAAAAGGCCGGATAAGAGCAAATCTTTGGGAGGGATCCAGAGGCTGCAAGGGTCCCGCACAGGGGGAATTTCAGCCCAGGGCAAAGTAGGATAACGGGGAAAGGCGGGAATGAGCTCCCTGGGAGGTTCTTCCCATTCCCATCCCACATCCCAAGGAAATTCGGGAATTTTCCTCTGATCTGCTTTGATCTCCTCCCCTTCCCGACGTCCAGCCCGGCCTCCATCCCAAATTCCCTCGGGAACAGCGTTTTCCACGATAGGAATGCCCAGCTTCCCTAAAATCCCAGCATTCCCAAAGAATCCGTGGCTGCCTCATCCTGGGAATGTCCAAGGCCAGGCTGGATGGAGCTCGGAACAACCTGGAATTGTGGAAGGAACTGGATGAGCTTTCCATCCCAAACATTCCCAAATTCCATGATTCCAAAGGCTGGGGATTGCCTTGCAGGGGGTCTTTCATTCCAGCAGGATTCCCAGGGAAAGCTGGAGCAGCTTCCCAAGATTCCAGGCTGTCCATGGGGTTCATTCCTGGTTTATTTCCCGTTTAAAGGGGATTTTGGGGATATTTTGGCTCTGATAAATTTATCCGGCATATCCCAAAGGAGATAAGGAATAAGAAAATTCCCAATCCAGTTTCATCATTACTCCTGGTTTATGGCTCAATTCATGGATTTCTTTTGGAATTCTCTCCGGGGAGAGAATTCCCAAATTTGCCCAGCCCAGCACTGCCACTGGAGTTTGGGAATCATGCCCAAAAATCCAGATGATTTGAGATTTTGAGGAATTGATTGTGGAATATTTTTGTCAATTTCCATTCCCATTCATCCCACTTCATCCCACAAAACCCTTCCCGTTCTGTCCTGCCATTCCAACCCTTCAGGATCCACAACAGCTCAAACTCGGGAATTTTGCCTTTTTCATTGCTTTTAATTGGATTTTCCAGCTGCATTCCCTGATTTTCCCTCTTCCATGGACTTTGTTGCTGGAAGGGAATCCCTGCTCCACCCAGAAATTCCTGAATTCCCACCTCGGGCCTGCAATTCCGGTTGCCCATGGCAACCTCTCATTGCAGATGGAAAATCCTCCTCAAAATTCCTTTTCCCTCCCAAATCCAGCAATTCCATCTTTTTCCCAAGAAGAAAATCAGGATTTTTATGGATTCTTGACCTCCAAGCTCCTCCTAATCCCTTTTTTTCCTTAATTTTCTTTCATTTATCCCTTAAAATTCCTTTAATTTCCAACATTTCCAGCAAGCCTCTTTTTGCAATGATTATCCCACTGCAAAAATATTCCAAACCCTCTGGAATCTTGGAAAATCACCTGGAAGTGTCCGAACTGGGAGCAGCTCCCTGCAATTGTGCTCCACTCCCAAATATTCCTATTTATCCGTGCATCCCATGAAGGAAAAATAAAGGTGTTGCAGGGGTTCCCTCAGGATTCCCTCTCTGGGTTTTTCCCGGGCTTTTTTTATGGAATGCTGACTTTAAACTTATGGAGTGTGAAATCCTGGCTGGGCGTTTCCATGGGAACCAGCTGGGTTTTCCTGCCGAGGATTCCCGCTGACCTCACTCCCGCTGGAATCTCTCCCACTCTCCCGCTTTCCCTCGGCTGGAATTCCCAGTGTACCCACTCTCCTGGATTTCCCTCTTTTTATTCCAAGGCTGGAGAATTCCCAGCACAGGAAAAAAAAAAAAAAAAAAAGTTTTTTTCCAGGAAAATCCCCTTAGCTGGGTGGGAATGATGGAAATCTCCAGGAAAGATGGAGAGGGAATATTCCCAAGGGGATGGAATGACAGGGAAAGAGGGCAGAGGGATAGATGGGATATTGGGATATCCCAGAGGAGCTGTGGCTGCTCCTGGATCCCTGGAAGTGTCCAAGGAAAGGCTGGATGAGGATTGGGATAATGGGAAAATCTGAGGTTGGAATGGGATGAGCTTTAAGATCCCTTCCCAATCCAAACCATTCCAGGAGCAATCCAGGATCATCCTGGCCTCGCCATTCCAGAGTCAATCCCACCAAAAAGCAGGATTTTAGGATAAAAAAAAAAAGACGGAAAAGGGAAAAATTCCATCCTGAGAATGCTCCGAGCAGCAGGAGCCTCCAGGTTCCTCCTGGAATGGGAAAGCTTTTCCAGGAGGCTCCCCCTGTGCTCCAGAAAATCCCGGGAGGAAAAGAATTCCTCCTTTTTCCAGCATTCAATGAAAGAATTCCGGGGTCGCTGTCCATGGCAGGGCTGGAATGGGATGCCCCATAAAACCCCATCAATCCAAAGAAATCCCATGAGGGAAATTCCCTTCTCCCATTTTTCCGGTGGTGTTTTCCCTTCCTCGGCAGGAACAAAGGGATCAAAAGCTCCTTCAGGAAGAGCCATCCCGAAAAGTCATGGAAAGGGCACATGAATAAAGGATGAGCCGGGAGGAGGCGGAAATGCGGGAAGAGCAGCGGAGGCTCGTTATCCCAGATCCCAAAATTCCTCTGGAGGCTCCAGCAGAGCTGAGCCAGTGAATATTTTATAGGGAAGCTCCTGTTCCCTTCCGGCTTTTCTGTGTGGCCTCTCCTGAAAGAAGGATTTGCCTTGGAAAACAAGGAATGTTCTCCTACATGGAAACAAGGAATATTCTACATGGAAAACAAGGAATGTTCCATGTGTGGAAAACAAGGAATGTTTTCCTACATGGAAACCAGGAATGTTCCCTGAGAGGAAAACAAGGAATTCAATCCAAAGAAATCAAGGCAAAGAGGGAAGAAAGGGAAGAGGGAATATCCCAGCTTCCCAAATTAAATCCACTTGGAAATCCTTCTCTTTTCCTGAAAGAAAAGTTAAGGAAAACAATTCTAAAGCTTTTTTCCAGGTTTCTTCCATCCATGCATGGAAGAGCTCCAGGAGCTCAGCCCGGAGCTGCAGCTTCCAAGGAAAGGAAGGAAAGGGATTTTTGTATCCTCCCAAATCCGGCTGATCCAAAGGATTCCCTAGCTGGGATAAAACATTCCTGGGGCTCGGCAAATCCGCACGGAGCTTCGAACGGGATTTTCCCTCGATTTGGCTAAAATAGGGATTAAATCAAATTCAACCCCCCTCATGGCCACTCCTCATCCCAGGATTTTGGATCCAGGAAATTTGGGAGCTGAGGAAGCAAAGCAGGGAATTGGTTTGATCTGGGAATTCCCAGCAAATCCCAAGAAATCCCTGGAATTTTAAGCCCAGCTTTCCATGCTCCTGGAGAGCTGCCTGGGAAGGGGAGGAGGTGGAGGTGGATTTTCCCTCACTGGATTTCCCCAGGAATTCCAGAAATTCCATCCCCTTGTCCTGGCAACTTGTGGATTCCATCTCTTTTCCTGCCCCACAGGAGCAGACAGGGAATTCCAAGAGCTCCCAGGAATTCTGGCCTCCCCTGAAATCCCGGGATCAGTGGGATGGGCCAGGACTGGCGGTGGGGATGGATTTTGGGATGGGAGCAGCCCCAGTTCCACGGATTCAGCCATTCCCGTGGGATCCCACTCTGCTGTGCCACCTCCCGGGACAAAGATCAGGGAATTTGGGAATATGGCCTTTTCCCCCTGGAGCCATGGGATGCAGGAGCGTCCTGATCCCACCAAACTCCAGGTACAGCGCTGGGATCAGAGCAGCAACACCTGGAATATTCAAAATCCTCAAATCCCAAATTTCCTGGCCTTGCCCCAATTCCCAGCCCATCCAAATTTTCCCTTTATCCCGGAGAATCCCCCATTCCAAATGCCGGGAATCAAATCCCCGTGTTCAAATCCCCCTCCAGGCCGGATACAAATTCCTCCTTGTGGCACAGCCACATTCCTTAATCCCAAAATTCCCTTGGATGTCCCCCCTTCCCGTCCCTCCGCACCGGGAGCAGCCAGCCGGGAATGTTGGGATTGGGATCGCTCCAGGGTTTTTTTTTCCTGCTCCAGACGCGGAATTGGAGCTGCGTGGGCGAGCGGCTCCTGCGCGGCGGCAGCGCCGCAGGCACGGGAGGAGCGAGAGCCGAGAAACCGGGAAACCGGGAAAAGGGACCCGGGAAAAGCGGGATAAGGGACCCGGGAAAAGGGGGATAGGGGACTCGGGAAAAGCGGGATAAGGGACTCGGGAAAAGGGGGATGAATGACTCGGGAAAAGCGGGATGAGTGACTCGGGAAAAGGGGGAAGGGGCACGGGAAAAGCGGGATAAGGGAAAAGCGGGAAAAGCGGGGTAAGGGACACAGGAACACCGGGATGAGTGTGTGCCGGGAAAAGAGGAACGAGGAAAGGAACCCCGGGATGAGGGACACAGGAACACCGGGATGAGGGACACGTGTGTCCCTTTCCCCTCCCCCAGGAGGATCAATCCATCCCGATCCTTTTATCAGGCTGGAAAACTGGGAAAGACGGGAGGGGCCGGGTCTTTTCCTTTTCCTTGAGCTGTCCCAGGGAGGATTTTTGGATCCAGGTTTATCCCTCATCCACCCTTCCCAAAATTTCCTCTGTCCCTCTTTTTCATGAAGGAATGAAATCAATGACATCAGCACTTCACAGTAAATCCCAGAAATTCCCTCAGATCCCATTTATCCTTGGAAAAGATCCGAAACCTGGAACAGCCCTGGGATTATTTGCACTCCAGGTTTTGTTTGGATGCACAGAACACATTCCCAAGCACATGGATCATTCGAAACCTTCCCAAGAGCTCCACAGGCTGAGGGAAGAACAAATCCTTGGGATCCATGGAAAAAGTTGGGATAAAAGCCGTGGCCTGTGGCATTAATAACGCACTGCTGCCATCCAAGGCGGATTATTCCAAGAGCTAATTGGCTCTGGAGTGTGAGGAGACTCTGGAGCAAAAGGGATTGGAGGCTGGAATTCTCCCAGCACTGTTGTAATCCAGCAGGGATATCCAGAAACCAGCAGGGATATCCAGAATCCTTCCCAAAACTGCCCTGAAACTCCGAAGTGCTGGAAGAAGCCGGAATCTGAGCAATAATTCCCTCCAAATCCTGCTTTTTTTGTACATTCCCGGTTTTCCCAAATGGGAACGATCCCCCAAGCTCTGCAGGAATGCTGTGGGATGGGAAGGGGCTTTCAAAATCCACCTGGAGCGTGGGATTCCCTGTGGAACTCCGGGAATTCTGCCCACCCAATTTTATCTGCAAAAGCATATAACAACAGAACAATAATTTAGGCCACAAAAGATACGGTTTTGAACCGAAGTTAATAATCTGCAAAATTCGCAACAACTCTAGGGATCGCCAATGATTAAGTCGCTCCAGTTTTTAACCTGCTCAGAAGGGACTATGACATTATTTTTCCAAAGTCCCTAACACCTGAAGCTCAAAAGGCTCTCGAAAATAAGTAAAGTCGAGGGTGAAGTAAGGGAGCCGCCAGCTCCCTGCCCTCCTCCGGACACGTTCAACATTCTCCCTACGGTCCCACGGGGGCAGCCCCGGCCGCCATGACACCTCCCTCAGCCGCCTTCCCGCCTTTCCCCGTCACCACGGCAACCGGCCGCGCGGGGGGGGCGGGCGCGACAGCGCATCCGCCAATCAGCGCCGCTCTCGGCGAGGATCCGCTCTCCGATTGGGGCGCGCGGCTGTCCATCACCCCAGCGGGGCGTCGGTTGCCGCGGTGACGGGAGGACGCTCGGGCGGGAGCGGGGAGCGGCGGCCGCTCCGCCATGGCGCAGCCCGAAGAGCCGCAGCCCACGGTCGTCCCCTCCTGCCCGCTGCCCGGCAAGATCTGCCATGTGGTCCGCACCGAGAGGCCGCGCTCCTGCTGCGGCATGGCCATGGCCGGTTTCCGCACCGCCAAGTACCAGCTGCCCGAGTGGCACCGCCGCAACGCGGGCGTCTGCTACAAGGCGTTCTCGGCGAGCGAGCGGGCGGAGCGCGGCCGCGCCGAGGCCGAGCACCTGGTCAAGCATGCGGCCTCCAGCGCGCAGCGAGCCCAGGAGTACTCCAAAACCACCCTGGGCCAGCGGCTGCAGGACGTCCACTTCTGGAGGGTGGAGCTGCAGAAGGAGATCATGGAGCTGGACGCCGAGACCAACCTGCTGGCGGCCCAGAAGCTGCGGCTGCAGCGGGCGCTCGATGCCACCGAGGTGCCCTACGCGGTTGTGATCGATAACCTGGAGTGCCGGGAGCGGCGGCAGCCGCCGGACCTGGTGATCGATGAGGTGGAGAGGCAGCTGCTGAAGGTGGGCAGGACTTGAGGTGGTGACAGCCCTGGCACTGCTGCCCCTGACAGCGCTGAAATGAGGAGCAGCGCCGAGGCGGTGAAAGTGCCGCCGCTGCAAGTGTCTGCTGCGATTCCCGGTGACCCTTCCTGGGCTCCCGGTGGCACTCCAAGGATTTTTTCCGGGCCTCGCTGTGTTTAAGAAGTGTTTCCAGTCACTTTGGGGAGTGGTGGAATCGCTTGGAGAAGTGGGGCTGGAGGAGGGCGGATCCCTCCCTCAGCCAGGAGCCCGAGAAAGCCAACCCAGAGTTTTCCTGCGCCAACACAAAAATCCTGTTCCGGCATAAATTCCTTCTCCACTCGCCTTGAAATCCCCTTCTCTCTGCGGGTTACACTGTAAAATCCCACAGTCCAGAAGTTCAGGAGCACTGGGATATTCCTTGGCTGTTCCCACGCTCAGATTGTCTTAATTTTTGGCAGTTTCTGGCATTAATTTTCCCTGAGTTTTGCCAAGGTGATGATCTGACCCTGTCACTGAGATTCCTGTCAAATTCCAGTCTCACTCTTGTGCTGTTAAAAACCCCCACGTTTTCCGGGGTATTTTCCATCCTGGAATTCCACCTATTCCAATATCTCATCAATTAATTAATGATTATTCACCTGCAGCCTCCAATCAGAGTCAGTTCATGATCAGTTACTCATTAAACCAGAGTTTTATATTCATAAAACATGGATCAGACTGAAATATTTGGACAACGGCACCTGCTGGGGTTTTTGGGATTATCCTGCAAAGAACTGGGAATTGTTTGATCCCTGTGGATCCTTCCCAACTCAGGATATTCTAGGATTCCACCTGATAGGATATAAGAATATTTTGAATGGGAATTGTGTGTAATTCCTGATTTATAATCAATATTTAAGAGATTTTTCCAGTTAAAAACAGAAACAAGGGAGAGTTGGTGTCGTTTATTTCCATGTGGGAATTGTTACAAAATACAGGAAATCAGGGAAATTTTTAGGTTGGAAAAGACTTTAAAGCTCATCAAGTCCATCCTGATTAATTTGGCTCCAGGCACAGGGATATTCCCTGGTTTTTCCCTATCTCAAAACCGAGCAAGGAATTAATTTATTCCTTTGAATCTGATGGGATCATGGAATCCTGGAATGGTTTGGGAGGGGTGGGACTTTAAAAATCGATTCCCACCTCTTCCCACAATTCCCACCCTCTCCCACCATCCCAGGTTTCTCCAAGCCCTGTCCAACCTGGCCTTGGACATTCCAGGGATGGGGCAGCCACAGCTTCTCTGGGAATCTGTGCCAGAGAAGATTTCCTTCCAGAGTAGGATAGCACACAGACTTTTCCATGGAATCCACAGAATTCCCAGGCTTTGGAAATATTCCAGGTTTAAAGCTGACTTCCCTCCTGAGTTCAACTCATTTTGGAGTTTTTCAGACTCCAAAATTCCAAGTTTGACCATAACAGTGTGAGAGTAGATAAGGAAATTTAAGGATTTATCCACAAATTGCTCCTCAGGATTGTGTTTCTTGCTCTGGATCCATGGAATTCTCCCTGTTTTTCTTTAGGAAGCGGATCTTATCCGGGATATCCGGGATCTTCTGAAAAGAACCATCATCCAAGCTACCACCCAGATAAGGTAAAACATTTCCCAGGATTCTTCAGCCAGAGAATTCCTCGGATAAAGGTGGATATGGAGCTCAGCCAGGCCAGGCTTAGGAGCCGTGGAAATTCCATTTAAACCTGGAAATTTCAGGCAGATTTAGATTCTCCTGCTTTCCAGAACTGTGTTGGATTTGTTCTCCAGCACTAAGTTCCAGTGCTATAAAAATATTCTCCGGGTATCTTCTTGGGAATATCTTTGTATTATTAAAGGGATTTTTGGGATCAAAGGAGCTTTCCAAGAGGATTTTTTTTTTTTTGCCGCCAGATGTCAGTGTGAGCCTTAAATCTGGAATTTCTGTGCCAGGCTGGGTGTTCCTTGCCATTCCAAAGGATTATTTGCTTGGAATTTCTGACAAACCCTTTGGAAAGACGTTATTGTGCGCTAAAATCCATCAATATAAAGGAATTAACTGGCAGAAACTTTGTATTTTAGTTAAAAAAAATCCTTTAATCTGCTCCTGTTTTACCTGACAAAAGAAATATTGGTTTCTAAAAAATGGCAGTAAATGCCAATTAACATGAGGTATTAATACTTCATTTATTTATTTATTAATACAATAATATAAAGTATATTAATTACAGCACGAGAGGCGCCTAATGAGTTTAATTTGGGGATTTTAATTGTTTTAAGATTATTTTAGCCCAGTTTCAGTCCCATTTTAGCCCCATTTATTCCCATTTTAGCTCCATTTTAGTCCAAATTTAGCCCTATTTAGTCCCATTTAGCCCCATTTTAGCCCCATTTATTCCCATTTTAACCCCGTTTTATTCCCATTTTCCAGGAGAATCCCCACTTTCTTGGCTAACAGTGACACCTGGTGTTATCAGCTGATAACAACCCACAGGCTTCTGGAATTAGAATAATTATAATTAACCGAATGATGTGTGACTCTAATTAACAGCAAAGCAGCAACTTTAATCTAAATATCATTAAAGATTATCCAATTCCATGGGCAGGCACCTTCCACAATCCCAGGGTGTTCCAGCCTGGCCTTGGACACTTCCAGGGATCCGAGGGCAGCCACGGCTTCTCTGGGAATTCTATTCCAGGGCCTCCCCACCCTCACTCTGGAATTTTTTCCCCATATCCCCTCTCAATCAGGCTCCTTTTCCAGGCACCCTCACTCTGGAATTTTTTCCCTATATCCCCTCTCAATCAGGCTCCTTTTCCAGGTATCACTCTGGAATTTTTTCCCCATATCCCATCTCAATCAGGCTCCTCTTCCAGGAGATGATGATGGGAAGGGAGAGTTTGGGATTTTCCAACCCACAAGGAATTCCGTGGTCTTGTTCCCCTGTGGAACACATAGGGTGGAGCTGCCCTTCCCAAATGGGGATGGCTTGGGTTGCTTCCAGCTGAGCTGTGATCCCAATTTTCCAGATCCAACCGGATCCAGAAGGAGAACTGCGAGCTGGACTGGTCGGATAAGGTGGAGACGTATCACATCGACGATAAATGCGTCGGCTACTGCAACGACAGCACCAACGTCCAGTTCCACCCCAGCTCCGTCAAGTTCGAGGAGAAGTGAGTGATTCCTCTGGGATAACACACCCAGAACGCTCCGTCCCAGCTGGGGCTGGCCACGGAAAGGCCTTGGAGGCAGCTCCACGGATGGAAAGGCTGTGCTGGGTGTCCTACGTGGAATATTTGGGTTGGAAGTTCCTGGAAGCTCATCTGGTTCCAATTCCAACACTTTCCACCGTTGCAGGTTGCTCCAAACTCCATCCTTGGATTCTTCCAGGGATGGGGCAGCCGCAGCTTCTCTGGGAATTCTATTTCAGCCCCTCCCCACCCTGGCAGGAATTCTTTCCCAATATCCCATCCATCCCTGCCTCTCCATGTGAAGCCATTCCCTGTGTCCTGTCCCTCCATCCCTTGTCCCCAGTCCCTCTCCAGCTCTCCTGGAGTCCCTTTAGGTCCTGGAAGGTCTCTCTGGATCCTTCCCTTCTCCAGCCTGTCAAGATCCTGTTTTTATTTCCAGCCTGCAAATCCTGGATATATTCCCAAGTTTATTTGCTGGGACTGAATTGGACAAAAAATCAGTGTGAATGTTTTGAGCAGCTTTATCTTAGGATGGAAGCATTTGGGCTGGTTTTGTCTCAGGCTTTAGTTCCCTCTGAAGACACAGGAGTGAGAGTTTATTAATTTGGGGATTTTTTATTAATTTATTTGAGGATTTTAATTGATTTATTCAAGAATTTTTATTGATTTATTCAAGGACTTTTGCTAATTCATTTGAGAATTTTCACTGATCTATCAGAAGATTTTTATACTTTATTCAAGAACTTTTATTGATTTATTCGAAGATTGTTATGAATTTATTCAAGGACTTTTACTAATTCATTTGAGGATTTTCACTGATCTATCAGAAGATTTTTATACTTTATTCAAGAACTTTTATTGATTTATTCAAAGATTTTTACTAATTTATTCAAAGATCAATCCTGTTCCTCACGAGAAATCCACACCACACGCCACAGCTGAACCAACCAGAACCCGCTCCCCCTTTTCCATGGAAAGAACCGCTTGGCAGGAACAAAATTCCCATTTTACCCCACTCCTTGTTCTTCCAGCGCCTCCACACCGAAATCCTGGGCCCAGTTCAGCCACGACAACATTTCCGGCGCGGAACAGGAAAAATTGGCGTCGGTGCAGCTCCGCTCTCTGATCAACAACATCATCCACGACGCGTCCGAGGACCTGCGGATGCAACGGGCCGCGGTCAACGAGGCCTTTGACAGCCACTGCCGGGAGCTGGATGACGCCAAACTCCGCCTGGAGCGGCACCTGGAGCAGGTGGAGTTCTGGAATTCTTGCAGTTCACGGAATCCTGTTTCTTGAGTTGTTTCTCCAGTTTTACACTGTAGATTTCTTGGTTTGTTTTTCATTTGTTTTTCGTTTGTTTTTCCCGTTTTACACCATAGATTTCTTGGTTTATTTCTTGATTTGTTTCTCCCATTTTACACCATAGATTTCTTGGTTTGTTTTTCATTTGTTTCTCCAGTTTTACACTGTAGATTTCTTGGTTTGTTTTTCATTTGTTTTTCCCGTTTTACACCATAGATTTCTTGGGTTTTTTCCTTGATTAGTTTCTCCCGTTTTAAGCCATAGATTTCTTGGTTTGTTTCTTGATTTGTTTTTCGTTTGTTTTTCCCGTTTTACACCATGGATTTCTTGGGTTTTTTCCTTGATTTGTTTCTCCCGTTTTACGCCATAGATTTCTTGGTTTTGTAGGCGCAGTCTGTTTTTCTTCGTAAGAATGGATTGGTCTGTAAATTGATTTTTATCTCTAAAAATCATTAGAAATTTTATTTCTAAAAAATCCTTAGTTTGTTTTTTTTTTAATGGGGATTAACAGATTAATTATTAGTCATATTTAGCTGAAACAGTAAGTTTAATTTATATCATTTAATAATTATATAAACCCTTTCTTTAAACGTTTAAAAAACGATTTTATAAACCCTTTCTTTTGCAAGGCTTCTACCTGTGTGCAACAACCACGAACAGGTATTTTTGGCGATGATATTTATCATTAGTGGAGTTTTCTTTTCCTTGGATTTCCTCTGCAGATCCTGAAGGATATTGGGGAGGAGGAAGCCAACATAGTGAACCTGAAAAAGGCCATCAGGGACAAGGAGGCTCACCTGAAAGTGGCTCACACCAGGCTCTACGACAGATCCTTCAGGCCCAACGTCGAGCTCTGCAGGGATGAGCCCCAGTTCAGGTCATTAAACCAACCCCAATTTAGCCAATTAACCCCATCTTCAGGAATTAACCAACTCCTCCAAGGGTCCTGTTCCATCCCAAAGTGATTTGGGGCACTTTTAACGATTTTTTTACCTCATGACTTTGAATTTTTTACCTCACGACTTTGAATTTTTTACCTCATGACTTTGAATTTTTTACCTCATAGCGTGTAATTTTTTATCTCACAGCGTGTAATTTTTTTATCTCACGACTTTGAATTTTTGGCCTCATGACTTTGAGTTTTTTACCTCATGGCTATGAGTTTTTTACCTCATGACTTTGAGTTTTTTACCTCATGGCTTTGAGTTTTTTACCTCACAACTTTGAGGTTTTTACCTCACAACTTTGAATTTTTTACCTCATAGCTTGTAATTTTTACCTCACAACTTTGAATTTTTTGCCTCACGACTTTTAATTTTTTACCTCACATTCTTGAATTTTTTACCTCACAACTTCGAATATTTTACCTCATAACTTGTAATTTTTTTACTCCAAGTCAGAAATAACTTTTTGATTCTGTGGTTGCTCTTTACCCCAAATCCAATCTCTTGGTTCTCCATCCCCTGATTTTCCATGACTTCACCCCATCCCTCGCAGGCTGGTGAGCGAAGTGGAAGAACTTGCGGTGTTCCTGGAGGCCCTGAAGAGAAAACTGATGGAATCGGAGCAGAACCTGAAGAATTTGGAGGAGACCAGGATGAAGCTGGAGAAGGAAATCGCGGTGAAGGCCAACAGCATTTTTATCGACAGGCAGAAGTGCATGGGCTACCGCCTTCGCTACCCCGTGGACCTGGAGGTGGCGAGTTACAAGCAGTGATTTCCGTACCCAGCCTGCAAAATCCGGGGGGGAAAGCACAATTCCTTCTTTTCTGTTGAGCCATTGGCAAGTGTGGGAAAAAAAAAATCTGGGAGCTTTCGTATGAAGTAAATTGAGAAATTATCCATTCAAGTGGTGTGTTCAGTTTTCTTCTACTTGGGTTAAAATGCTTTAAATACCTTTCCTTTCCTTTCCTTTCCTTTCCTTTCCTTTCCTTTCCTTTCCTTTCCTTTCCTTTCCTTTCCTTTCCT
>WAAG01093283.1:875-17064 GCA_013390105.1 Tichodroma muraria
CACCATATTAGTTAAAAGGGTTAAATAGTTCTGTGGAATCAGAGCATAATCCCCAGTTTAGTGGAGAGGTCGAAGCATATTGGTATTTCAGAAAATGCACATGCTTGCTTCTAAGTGCCCAAATATGCCTTAGAAAGACTGTTTTGAAAGCTGTGGCCTTGTCTTATATTTATTTTAAGGCATTACATTACCTGTTTCTGTGTTGTTATTATTTTGTCTTTCCCTACAGAAGTTTGATTTCTCTTTGAAAAATAATGGATTTGCTGTTTACCATCAGTTACACATGTTCCATTGTCTCTCCTCCCAGCCAGCTCAGGACTATAGGAGAAGTGTCAGCATTCCTAAATAAAATGTTAGCAAACATCAATGCAGGTATAGATCTTTTTGTAGAAGTATTTGTTTTATTTGTGCGTTGAGAGGGACAAGAACTTGTAAACTTCCTCCAGGATAAAAGGCAGGAGTCAATCAGCTACTTCTTCACAGAGGGATATCCTTTAACTAATATGGTGTAATTTAGGTACCATGTAAAGTCATTTGGAGAGCAACAAATAGCCTTCTGTTATGCTATCTGACAATTACGTGCAGCCTCCTAACATGGTCCCTTGTAGTGCTAAGGGTTACCGAGAAAAAATTGAGTCTATTTCACAGCTAAGGTTACCATTCTTCTTCCTTTTAAAAAAAAATCGTTTCCCTTTTTAAAAATAATATTTCGCTCTTTAAATAGATAATTAAAAGATAATTTGAAATTAATGTCCATTAAAATTTTGTTTCTCTTCTACAGCAAAACTTCAAAAGGCTAATACATGTTTTGAAACTGTAATTTGTCTTAAAGAACTTTTCTCTAAGAAATTTGTCAAGTAAAGTTTGTGAAGTAGAATGTATGTGAAGTTGAAGGAAACAGTCTCTGTTTTCCTGTGAGCTCTTTACCTTGGCCAACAGGGAACTAATGAGGTTGCTGAGAAAAATCTGTCCTACCATAATTTATGTTTTATTTGCAAATTGATTTATAGGTCAGACTGTTCTGATGAAAAGGTAGGAAGGGACACATGCATTATATTTTTTTAAATGTTGTCAATGATATTTCTTGACCAGTAATAAGCACACGTGCTTCCTACTTGTCAACTTATTAACTGTGGCTAAAACTAAATTCCACTAAAATGAAATGGAAGTCTCTTCTTGCCTGAGGAAGGGTAGGTGATCATGTTCCTAATTCCCATAACGACATGGAATGTAGGCGCAGCCATTCAGGAAGAGACGGATAAAAGCAATACTGGCTTCATCAAAAGCCCTTGATTTTCCTGGTTGATAGCCTGGTTCTGTATAAAGATTTCTCTCTGATATCCAAAATGACAAGTGGGAAATTGTAGGAACAACTCTGCTATGCTATACAGTCTACGGGCAAAGAAGAATCTCTTTAAATCTCAGGGAATTTACCAGAATTCATCTCTACAGAGCCAGTACAGGGGATACAGATTTATAATCAGATTCCACGCAGTGAATTCTGGTTAAACCTTGCAGGGGAAGGGATGTTTGTCCTGAACAGCCAACTTTGTGCAAGGTGTCTTCTCCTTCCCTGCTCCTGTGGAGCACAGCCATTTAGATGGCCCCAGCACTGCCATGGTGCCCACTACTAAATTTTGACATATTTGAGGTTGATGTGCATATAGAGCCACAGCTATATTCTATATATGTTTACATATTATGGAGGCATTTAACAGCTTTTTCTCACTCTCCACAGGTTATTATATAACCATAGATAATTTTTTTTTTTTTAATACTCCCTATAATTATGTAACAGTCACTGTAAACATATGTAAAGATGCTCATATCAAGCAATTTAATGTCAAGGTGAAATCCATAGTAAAGCATATGAAATGCAGTTTTATTGAATAAAAGAGATTATTTTTTCTCTTTAAGCTGTAAACATATTCTTCAGAATATTATGAACATAGGCACTGGTCTATATTTCTCTTGATGTTCCCTAATTACTATCTTTCTAAAAGGTTTGTCTTAAAAATGAAGTAAATAGATGTGGGTAGAGTCAAGTCCCAAATGATCCAGAAGAGCTTCAAACTTCTACATCCGTACATGATATTGATCATAAAAATAGATGTGGGACTTCCAATTATGCTCTGCAAAATCATGTTCAGGAGACATTTTGGATGTCTGATTTTGACAGGCTAATCTAGAGTGCAGATAGATATCCTCAGGAAAGCTTTTATATAGCCAGGTGGGAGAAACTGGAGTATGGTTCATCGTGGAAGTGAGAAAGTTCAGGTGCTTCCACCTTGAAGTAAACGTGGAGTAAGTTTGCAGTGCTGCCAGCAAAGCACCTGCTCTGTCTCAGTCAAGATAGCTACAAGACGTGCTTAGGATCTTGCCCCCAGTAATTTCAGGGCCCATCAAGGTTGAAGTTTGGATCCTGATGTAAATGGCAGATTTAACCATGACTTAGGGCTTATCATATTATCGTATTTCTGTAGAGCCACAGAATAGTCTATGTTTGCAAAAATATGAATCAACAAACTGGTGTCTCTCATGGCTGGGCTTTAAGTTGAAGGGGATTCTGTACTTTGGTGAACTGGTGGGACTCTTGTCACTGTCCCATCCCAAAGGAGGCAAGTACTAAATGGGCAGAGTCTTCCCCTCAGCCCAGACAGGGCAGCAAGCTCAAATACTGCAGGGCTTTATGTTATTTGGGTCTGTAACAGGGCATGGCCTCAAGCAGTCTTTTTTTCCTGAAAATGTTGCAAAATAACAGGAACACAGATGAAACAGGTAAGAGGCAGGCAGGGTGGTGACAAAGTGGTTTAATATGTCCGTATTCTTGATATTTCCACTGACCTATTGGGCTGAATACACAGTGTATTTCAATATGATTTATAGTTGCTAATTCCATTACCCATAGATCCCTTTCAGAAAGCCCTCACAGCTAATGAATTTAATAACACAAGGGCCAAAACTTGAATATTTATCACCACCGAAAACCATCAATAACTGCAGAAACATTAATTTTTACAGCCATGACTGCTTGCAACCTATTTTACCAATCATAAACTGCTCTTTAATCAAAATCTGTTCACCTCTGAGGTCACCAAAATTTGCTGCCAGGCTACTTGTAAGTGCCTGTCTTCTACAAACCTAGATGATAGGCTTACTCTGTAAGCTATAATCTCTCCCACTTTGTTCAGAGTTTTAGAATAGTGGTTGTACTATCCCCTGTGAGTTCCCACTGATAGAAGTTGCAACTTGTGATATTGACTGAACCTACCACTTTTAAATAATGGCAGGAATTACACATTCTCCTGAAAATATCACCTTTAAGCTGGCTGGGAGCTGTCAATCTTCACTCTGTCCTTTGAATGCTGTGTGATGTTAATTGTACCAGTAGCTGCTTGATCTGCTAAACAAACCACTGGAAGCCTGAGCTGGTTGTTTAGGCTCTTCCCTCAAACCCCATCAGAACTGGAGTGCTGCTTTTCTTCTCCCTTCACATTTTGTCCTTGACCTCTGTGACTCAGCCACCAAGGGGCCTGTCTTTTGTTGGCACAGACTGTAATGATTTAAGATAGCCCTGTCTCAGCTGGGTGGGTATTAAAATCTGACAGATGTACCACCTGCAACGAAGGAGAGGGAAGGGAGTGAGTAGTAGTTTCATTGCAAATTTTTCATATTAATTGACATAAATGTGAGCATTTCACATAAATGGAATGTTTTTCACATAAATATTATACATAGAGCACATTAGTATTTAACAGCTATGTGAAGAAGGACCATAGAACAAAGCTGTAATTCAGGCAGTTCAGCAGAATAAAAGCACCTCAGGAACTGTTGCTCTTCGTTCCCCTCTGGCAGTGTTAATTTTATATGAACACACATTGGCATGTTTATATTGTCAGGTGCTTCTGCATGATAACATTTAAACTTGCATCTCACCCACAGTACACAACGTTATAACCTGAAACTTGTTTCAGGTTACAAACTGCAACACAGAGAGGGACATTTTATAGTGCAAGGTTTATGACCAAAATTATTCTACTTCAGCAATCAGGCTCCCAAGTTAAAACACTGAGTGATGGAGTTAATTAAGGAGGAGTAGTGCTGTTGTAGCTCTAATGCTGTACATATATAAGTGCCTCTAAAGTGAGGCAAAGTTTGTCAGGAAAGGTGATGTTTTTCAGTGGACCAGCTGATGCAGCTGCAGAGAAAGAAGAGCTAGCTTTGGGCCCAAAAGCCCTTCTTTTGGTTTGAGTATATTAACAGTTCTATCATCAGAAAAAGCAAAAGCACTCCCCCATGCACTCCTTAAAAAAAAGAGTATATCAGTCTTATTTCAAGAATTGTGCAAAGTAAAACTGACAATTTAAGTATACAGCACAAAGACAACAGATGCCAGATTTTTTTGAGTCCTGAAAGACAGAATATTATTAAATGCATCGTATCCAGAAAGTTGAAAAAGGTGGCCATGTGATAGTTCCCTGGAGAGAAATCACTGCTCTTCCTTCTCTAATGAGTTCTAACCTCCATTCATTTGCCTGAAAAAATTCTCCCACATCTTTCTACAGCTGAGGAAGAAATAGTTGTCTGCAGAGACCCTTTCGAGACATTTAAAATTATTTTGGAAAACACTGAGATCTCTATTTTTTACTTTTGTCATGCCACTAACGGAAGTTTCACCAGAAATGGAGCTCAGCAGTGTTTCGAGCCTGATGTACAATGATAATGGAAAATTACTGACAAATGCAGAAGTCTTGATGATGAAAATTCCTTATGCTTACTGTTGCTAAGGGGTTTAAGGCATTAATACTTGATATATGCAGGTAACAAAGTTCACTTATACTGTCTGACTTCTGAAGATTTTCTAGACAGACAAGATATTTCTTTCAGAAAGACTTTCTAGATAGACAAGTTATACAGCATTTGTTCGTTAGAAATGAATTGACAGTGTGAATTAAAATATGGGAAATTCCCAGGCTTATGTTAGTCTACCTAAATAAATATAGCCTCCATAAGGAACTTCAGGCAAGTTTAGTAGTATGCTACAAGAGACTGTATTAATGAGAATTAAAGAAGTATGAAACATCCACTTCTGTAAAAACGAGTGTTTTAAAGATCTGCTGGTGATGGTCCCATTGTCCTCTGGTGTTCAAAACTGGGTAATTACATTTTTGTAAAGTTTCCTAGAATGAGGTCCAATATGAAGGTTTATAGGACAAGTTTAGCTCTTAATGTAAAAACATTAAGGAATTGCTGTCATCATAAGCAGTCCTTACTGCTCCTATGCAGAATACAGAGACCTTACAGAACTTTCCAGTACATAAAGGGGTTCTAAGAGCATGAGAGGGACTTTAGATAAGGACATGCAGTGATAGGAGAAATGGATTTAGGCAGAGAGCAGACTTACATCAGATACTGGGAAGAAGTTCTTCTCTGTGAGTATGGGGACGCCCTGGCACAGATTGCCCAGAGAAGCTGTGGCTGCCCCATCCCTGAAAATGGCCAAGGCCAGGCTGGATGGGGCTTGGAGCAACCTGGGAGAGTGGAAAGTGTCCCTACCCACAACAGGGGGCTTGAATCTAAATGATCTTTAAGGTCCCTCCCAGCCCCAACCATTCTAGAATTCTAAGCATGCTTAAAAAATAATCACAGAGCGGTTTGTAACTGAGCAGTAGTATACCCACAGAACTTTTAAATAAACTGTATAAACTCCCTGAACATATGTTGCTATTTCATTCATTAGATAATGGATTGCCAGCTAATTCGCACTCTACTAAGACACATCCAGTAAATTAAAAGAAAAAAAAAAAAATCCAAACCAAGAAATAATAAGTTCAGGAACTGAAAAAATTAAAATATTTCAAAAGCACTGCAGGTTAGATGCAAACCTTTTATGGTTCATTACATTTTAGTATATTGTGTCTGATATACTTCACCTAATAACAATACAGCCTATTGCAGCCTTGTCAGTAAATGATAAAACAGTTCAATTACCCTGTCTTTTATATGGATCCAAAAAGTATAGAAAGTATATTTCAGAACTGTTAGGAAAATAGTTCTGCCAAGGCTTGGTTAATTTTCAAAACTAGCTTTAAATTATGTGCTAACTAGTTGATTAAGCTGCTTATTTCTTTTTTGCCAGTCTTTAAAGCAATTTGGCTACATGTTTATGATTACAAAGGCTTTTTAGCCTGACTCTTAAGGAAAATGAGTTTATGTTAATGCTGCTCTTGTCCATCGTTTTGATATGTCCATCTAATTCCTTTTGAACAGAACGGCAGCACTCAGCCACCATGCAGAGACAGGGAATGTCTCGAGTTAACTGACCTTCCACTTTCTGAAAAGCAGAAGCCTCTTAAAAAAGCAGGATCTGAATTATTTCATGTCCTGAAAGGAAAAGCAGTAGAAGCAGAACTCAGGAGCTGAAGAGGAGCTGTTGAGGTTTGTGCTCTGTAAGTGTGGAATACCAAGCTCCATTACACAATTGACATGGAGCAGCATGTGTTGAGTGCTGTTTATGGGCCATCCAAGAGAATAAGCCAGAACCAAAGAAGAAGAAACATTCAGGAGAGAAAAATAACTCCTTTCTTCAAATTTCAAAGCAAGGAGAAAAAGTAGAACTCCTTCAAGCTAGCAGAATTTCAAGGCAAGATTTTCTTGTTCCCAGCTGCCATCCCTACTGCAGTTTCTCTTGGTGTGAGTGTTACGAAGTTTGCAAAGTGCCTCAAGGAGAAAAGCTAATCAAATTAACACTCACTGCATTGCTCTTGTTATTGACTAATGAAAGCAAAACCCCTAAAAATTTAAAAAAAAAAGAAAAAAAACCAGATAGAAGTTTGAGTAGCATTTGTGAAGTGGATGGGGAATGTGCAAGTTGGAGTAAAAGAAATTACCAGAATGTTGTCTGTATCTTTTCAGGAAACGTCACAGTTCTAGGTGTGCTCTGCTGAAAGGACAGGACCATTAAAAAAAAAAAAAAAATACCTCTTCAGAAAATATACAAATTTTTTGAACAGTCTCTTTTGCCTGTAAAAAAATGAGCTAAATGCAGATGAGAAGGGCAGTGATGAAGACCAAGAGAATAATTTCTGGCTTGGTTACTCCTAAGGTGGAAATCTGATTTGAAGCAAATTATTCCAAGTGTAAAGTTTGAGCTGAAATAATGTTATATAGCTACATTTTTAGATGAATGGAAATTTCTATCACATCAATGAAGGCAATGAAAACAAGTAAGTCTGTATTTGCATATCATGTGTAAATGTTTTAATGTACAAGAATTAAAAAATATGAGCATTATTAGCAGCCATTAAAAATAAAAGCAGCAATTGTTATAGATAGCATTAGGTAAGCCAATTCCTATATCTGTCTTGTACATTTTGGAAGCTTGTTGGCTTTAGACAAATTATCTTGCATGATATCCCTTTTAGGTATTTAAATGATTTTGCAGTAAGTTATTTTACATAGTCTGCTGTTTATTTAGAGTCCTGAAGAATCCTGAGTGTGCATATTTAGATTTAATGCTGCTTTATATCCCAAGCAATATTTTTTGTGTTACAAAAATAATGAGATATAGACTTAGTTTCAAGCAAAATAAAAACAACTTTGCCAAATTAGAAAGTCTGTAAAAACTAATTGGAAACTCAGGCTGATTCTCAGCCTAATGAGTTTGCAGTGCTTCACTGAAATGAGGGTCTGATGAAGGAGACTTTTTAAATCACCAAAATAATCAGGCTCCAATGTGAGGTTTTCTGTGATGCCAGTAGCTAGATGAAAGAGTGACAAATGTGATAATTAAAAAGGAATCCCCCCAGGAGATCTGATGTCTTGATGTATTGTGATAAATTGCACTGGGCCATATGAGGTACCCTATGAGCCAGAGAGACTTTATGGTTCAAAAGCAGAACCAGTCTATTGCATGGAACAAACTAAACTCTATCAGACGATTGTGTGCCATTGATGGGATAGGGACAGGTGAGATAAAAGGGGAAGGAGGGAACTATAAGTTGTCTTGCCATATATATTACACAGGGTTTTTCCCAAATACCTAGAGAAGCAGTCACCTTTTCTGCTCAGCATTCAGTGCACAGCTCTTGTGATGTACCTTGTAGAGTCTAACTGTATGTCCTGGCAAAAATCAGCATTTTTCTAACAGGACAGTGGCTCAGCCATTAAAATGGCATGTTATGCAAATTATAGGTTGTATAATAATCCTGCAGATTTGCTGTAGAGTGGATTTAAGATTGATACCTTAAGTAAGGAAATGTCATTGATCAAATACGAAAGTATGCTGGACATCAAATGTTATGTGCAAAATCTGGGTAGCTTTCAATTCTAAAATAGCAGGATACAGGATTTACCTAGATTAATTATTATATGAAAGTGCCTTAGTAGATTATTTTGGAGCCCTGGACTGTTGACTCCAGTGATTTAATTTACTGAGGTCTCCCAGTTTTCTAATACGCTTAGAAATGCTTTTCTGGTGTATGCAAACAAATATTACAGCATAAACCTTAGTGCAACTGTAAGAATGTTGCCTTGATAAAAGATCAATGAAATTAAAAGGATTAAGCCTGGGCCAAATCTGTGACAGCTTTGCTTACCACAGCACTGAAAAGCTTATGTGGAACACTAAACAACCTTGTTTCTCTAGCTGGGGTAAATTGGGACTGTCACAGACAAAAAGGTGCATTTTTTCCACATGCCATTCCAGGAAGGGAGGGAATGCACTTTCATCTTTCACCTTGAAGACACATCATGTCATAATATGAAGGAAGCATGTGTTGTAAGTGGATGGCAACAGTTCCTTGCAGGGAATTTTTGCAGGTTCATCAGAGCTTTGCTCCAGCTGGACTTCTGCAGATTTAACTGGACATCTTCTAATGTAAAAGGGAGAGTGGGGGTGAGTACAAAAATGGGATAAAGCTGCGTTAGACACTGAGGTGCAGTAGCTGGAGGAGTTTCAGGTTAACAAGTTCTCAGATAACTCAATCTGGCAGCAATTTTTACCACTATCTTCTTTACAAAGTGTTTGCTATTGTCCATAGCTGTGTATCTGGCTGTACTGAGATTCTTTGGAGACTTTGGGGAAGAAGAGAAAACAAGGTTTTATTGTTCCTTGGAAGTACCATTGCACCATGTTTGTGTCTTCGTTGTCCTTTGCAGGAGGATTGAAGCTCAGTAGCTCAGGCTGAGGCACCTTGAGCCCTGTGGCAGCATTTGTTAGCACAGGACAGGACCCTGCAGGTGCAACATCCCTTTGGGGTACTGGGGGGCAGCCTGAGGGTCCCATAGGGCAGTGGCAGCACAGGGAGCAGGGCCTTGGGTACCCACCACAGGCATCTTTGTCTCCTTCTCAGACTAGTCCAGTAGCCATGAGCTCCCTGGCAGTTAATCTGCCTTCATCTGCCATTAAACCTTTTTTCTGGGCATCTGGATGATTAGTGCTTCAGAGATCTTTTCTCAGCTCTCATTTAACAAATGCAGTAACAGACTCCAGGACATGTGTTAATAGTGTTTATGAAAGATGTTTGTTGGGGGCAGGACTTATTCAGTCATTTTGTCTCTCAAATTGAAGTGCAAGACTAATTTTTATACTATTTCTTTCATAGGTGTTTTAAATGAGAATTATACCTTGTGAAATCAGTTAGTATCTGTGCTGCCATTCAGTGTCAATTATTATGTTCTTTACCTTCATCCCCAAAAGTTCCTGACAAATTAAGAGAAAACTACCTTCTTTTTTTCTTTCTGTTTTTTTTTTGGTTTAGTTTCTTTTGCTGTTGTTGTTGAATTACAGTGCTGTAGGGTGTGTCAGTATCTGATAGTTTCTGACTGTTATGTTTTAAATAATTTCAAATATGGCAGCAATATTTACAGGAAACAGGGTAAAGAACATTATAAAGCACACTGCTTTATTCCCAATAATAATTGTATCGCAGAATCACAGTATGGCTTGGGTTGGAAGGGACCGGTTTTGGCCCCGTGTTGTGGGCAGGGACACCTCCCACAGGACCAGGTTGCTTCGAGCCCCGTCCAACCTGGCCTTGAACTCCTCCAGGCATGGGTCAGCCACAGCTTCTCTGAGCAGCCTGTTGCAGTGCCTCACCACCCTTACAGCAAAGATTTACATCCTAGTATCTCATGTAAATCTGTCCTTCAGTTTAAGACTTCAGTCTCCCCTTTCCTTTTTTAATTAAGATGAACATCAATGAACCGCTAACTGCAAAACGGCATCTAAAGACAGTCTTGAGCTTTCTGAAATAATAACCCTCCGTGTGTTTGGTTGTCTTTTCCTTGTTGTTTCAGATATGCCTGGTAGCCCACATAACCAGTTCACCTTCAGGCCGCTGCCGCCGCCGCCTCCCCCTCCGCACGCCTGCACCTGTGCCAGGAAGCCGCCTCCGTCGGCCGACTCCCTGCAGAGGAGGTCCATGACCACCCGCAGCCAGCCCAGCCCTGCTGCCCCCACGCCCCCCACCAGCACACAAGACTCGGTGCACCTTCATAACAGCTGGGTCCTGAACAGCAACATCCCGCTGGAAACCAGGTATGGACCAAGCTCGCGCACAGACGCTCGCAGGTGTCGAGGGGAAAAGAAGCAAGACGGGGATCGCGTCGGCACGAGCTGGTGATGGGCAGTGTACAAGTCTGTCGTTCAGGACGTGCCAGTGTGTTTTGCCTTTGAGGCCGTCTCAAGTAGCCACATGAGGCCTTATTTGCCTGACTCATCTGGGTCGGTAACACTGGAAAAAAGCACATTATGCAAAAGTTTTGGAAGATAGCGATTCCTTTAATGTGTGAGGTTACAGTGGCATTTTATGGTTGTGTGTGGTCAGGATTTGTGTTTGTGTTTGTCTTGCCCTTCCACATTCTCCCAGGACCATTTTGTAACCAGCAGATAGTAGTTTGGTTTAATCAGTGTACTTTGGCACTTCTGGAGTCACACAGAGTCAGGAATGGTTGGGGTTTGAAGGAGCATTTGGAGAGCATCTAGTCAGGCTGTAGCTTTCCTCTGGATAAGAAAAGACCAGAAATAATACTAAAATAATATTTTCCTCAATACATATTTCAACACTTTATCGCATATATAGCCAAAGAATAGAATTTGATAATCATTTGACAATGGAGAAATTTTACCAAGACAGGTATTGGGCATGGCAAGACTTACCTCTGGAAGCTGGGGAAGGGAGGGTTTAAATTCAGGACCTTTCACAATTTATGCAAATGATCTACTCCGAAAAACAATTGAGCGCTCTGCACAATCTCGCCTGACTTTTTTGCTGTAATAAGTTTTTTTTTCACCTGTTCCTGATAAGTATTAGCTAATTTGATGGCTTTAAACTACAGCTGTGTTTGCTGACTTGATTTTTAAAACAAGATCTTGATTTTCATTCTTCCTCTTCATTGTTAACAGAGCACCAGGTGGTTTTAACTAGGTTTTCCTTTGTGGTTTGCCATTTTAAAGCATGTAAAGTGCCAGAGTTTGTGAAAGTTGTGTTTGGTGAAACAGATAAACTTCTGACATCCACCTAATTGGATCCAGAAAATATAAGGTATTGTGCATGGGAGTGTTTGGGGGGTTTTAACACATATGTCCAAGGCCCAGTTATCACAATTAATCACTGAAACCTAGATTTTGTTCTTTTATAACAAGGTTGGTTTTATTTTATTACAAAAATTAATCTATGTATCTTTAAACACTTGACTGCTGCTCATCAGAAGTGTAAAGTTTTAGTTCTGCTATTAAGTTGAGATTGAAGAACATGCCAATTCATTCTGAGATAAAACGTCCCTTATTTGTCTTAAGGACAAATCTCAAGAAGAATCAAGGAGGATGGAAACTTTTCTGCAAAAGTGAACATAAGCAACGTTTTAGTTCAGCTGATCCTTCTGGAGCTATAAGCTTCTGCTTACGCAGTCTTTATAAAAATAAATCTCTGTTTCTGGTGTAACAAGTTGATATATCTATCTATACTTTCTGCTGCAAGAAAGGTAATCTCTGGGTGTTCTGTCCCATGAACTTTTGGGTCTCTTCAGTTAACAGTCAGGTAGATTTTTTGAGCCTCTCTGCATCCCCCTTCACTACATTTCCATCAGACCTCATTGGGGGAAGATACTTTGCCGTTTATTTTTCTTTCGAGTTCAGTTTAAATTTTTTGGTTTCGTAGTATTTTTTGCAAATTTGAAACTTCTCATAAAGGACAAATACAGAGATATATAGCTATATCTATAATTATACAAAGGGCTGTGCTGTGAATTAGGAATTCAGACTGGAAAACATCCTTTGGGCTACACGTTAGTCATTCAGAGAGTCTGGGAATTTTCCACATTCTGACTCTTCAGTGGTTGTTTCAGCTGATTTCATGCCCCCACTGGTCTCTCCCAGAAGCCTCTCATGAAGCTGGCTGAAAGGCTGGATAATCCATAAGGAAAATCTGGGAGTCTGTTTGCCAGGATGTATCTGCAGTTTGTGTGCAGACAAGTGCTATAGCAGGGGAACACTGTAATAAGAAACATTTGTGATCACCACTTCCCAGAAGTCTACAGTGCACAGTACAGCCTTAGAGAAAATTAAGGGCTTGCAGCTTGTTTTTCCTTCCTTTACCAGGGAATGATTCTGCTAGAATTGAACTGGTGCTTTGGCCTAATGTCTGGATTCCTTTGCTTTCCTTGTCCATTAAAGTTTAGCTGCTCATTAAAATTAATCCTACAAAATAAAGAGAAACATTTCAATGATATGTTTCTGTGCCAAATCTTTAATAATACCAAATCTAGCTAATATCTACATAATTAATATATCTAAGCAGGTTTTTTTTCTTGTTAAATTTGAGACATTTGCAATCAAAAAGAAGTCTTTGACAGTAACATATTCGCTACAGTAACAACTAGGCAAAAATCAGGATACACGTGTTCAGCTTTTCTTCCAACTGTATCTCCTGTTAATCCATAAATAGAACATGTGTTTGATGCTTTATCTACTGCCATGGAATATTAGAGAATTTTCAGACAGGAAAAGATATCCTGGAACTAATCATGTGACTGTAAAACCTATTCACTCTGGACAGACAGAAATGAAGCAAGTTTATGAGTCTGCTCATAATGATGATGTGTAATATTTACGTAAAAGAAAATTCTCTAGTTCTGAAAAATATCTCCAATACTCATGTATTCTTACATAATTAGAATTTGAAACCCTAGATTAGAATGCAAAGGGCTGCAGTAAAGATATACACCATACTGTGGTGTATGTGTTTGAAGGTTTTCTTGTACAGTAAAACCTGGTTACATTTTTATAGAAAAGGGCAAATCAGAAATTTTGGTTTGTGCTTCAGCTAGAGGTGCTACATGCACTAATCTGCAAAGCAGTTTTGTCAAGACCTAACTTACTAATGCAACTGTTTAATGATGAGACTGACTTGGAAGTATAAAATTGCTTGTTCAAGTTCACACCAGCTTTTTCAAAGCTAAATTTAGAGTCAGTCTGTGTGTCATTGCCAAGACCACTTCCCTAACTCTGGCAGTTATTCTGATTACAAGCAACCCAAATAAAAATAAGAATTAAGAACAGCTTTAAAACTCCAGAGGACATGTTATCGAACACCTGCTGCTGAGGGAATTGAAGAGCTGTTCCTGTAGGAGGTGTAGCAGCTCAAACTGGTGACTGACTGTGCTGCAGCCTTCAGCACTGTAATGTGCCCAGAGGTGCAAATGCAGTCTCCATCTATGCATGCAAACACGGTTTGGGAAAAATAAACATAGCCATTATTAAAATTACCTATGAACATGCAGTAATTTCGTTGTCACACAGAGAAATAATTTTTAAGCATTGCCCGAAAAAGACTGCAAGGATCTCTCACATCACATAAAAACATGGGAAATATTGATTCTGGTTTTTAGGATAATGTTATTGGGCTCTTACAAAAATTGATTTTTTTCCCCTCTCCCCCAGAATGAAGTACTTGCAACCTATTGCCTATTCCCTTCCTTTCCACTAAAATAATTGTTTTTTCAGGCTTCATAGATACTTTGCTCTAATGCTTCAAATCTCGTGATTTACAATGTAATACATTGTCATTATCTCTGACAGCCCCATCTGAACATAGCTTACTGCTTTTTGTGGAGTAAGTATTAAACCCTGATACCTCAAAGGAATGCTTTTCATTTTTTCCATGCCCTTCTAGTTAACTCAGTATTTGTTTCCGTATCTTGCTTTCTTAGTTTGGTTTTTTCTCCTGCTGTTTGCTATTTATTTTCTCACTTCAGTCAAATTCACAAAGAAGTAAAATCTAGATGTTAAGTAGGGATTTTTACCTGACATTTTTCTTATCCTCCTTATAATCTGTTACAGATCCCTCATGGATAAACCGTTGGTCACACTTACTTTAAGTTTTGACATAGATTACCAAAGCATTAGAATTTCTGTGTCTAAATCTCAAAATTCAGCTAATTTTGATTTTGCTTCAAAGTGGAGTTTTTAGTCCTGTTTTGTGTGTCAGTATTTAAGATATTTGCTTGTTCGTTCCTTTTTAAAATCAAATTTCTTCCTAGTTCCCCTAGCCCGTTTAGCAGTGTTGGCAGTAAGGTTAATGCTGTGCTGAATGGACTGAAATCTCCCTTCACTGCACTGGCAATGAGCCAAGTCCTGTGGAAGAAGACAGCTTAATTTAAGTAATCTTATCACCATGGTAATAGCTCCTCTAAGGGGACCGTGAGGTACCAGACCATAAACCTGAGATTCAGTTATCATTAATTTATATAAAACTTTGAAGTGCTAGAATAATAAGAGGAGTATTTGGGGTTCAAGGCAGTTATTATTTTTAGTTATAATTCAGCAATATTTCAGAGCCCTTAAGTTTGATTGTGTCTCTAAACAGTTGAAAACTTTGAGGGTTTTGGAGTTCTAGAAGTGTATTTGAATCATCATATAGATGGAATCATTCCTTTCTGTGCTTTATAGTTGTTTAAGGTGTATAGGTATGATTAGCTCTATTTGTGTTCCTAAAAATAAAGTAGTTATATTTCTGTTTGGTATAGGGGAGATCTTGACAACAAGCAAGAGATTTATTCTGTACTATGGTTTAGCTTTGTTCTTTTTAAATCAACCTCATAATTATTTTTTTTCTCTACAGGAAGTACACTGATAGCCTTTCAAATCACAGACACTTGTACCTAGTCCCTTTCTGTGTAAGCTGGAGTAATTTTAAAAGGAAAAATAGTTAAATAAAAATGCATCTAGAAGTTCACACTCAGTTCAGTGTGAGCTCTTGGAAGGCTTGATCTTTCTTTTTGGTCTCTGCATTTGAAATCTTGTGGATCTCGTGAATCTTGCCTCCAGTGCAGAGACTCAGCACTTTTTTGTGCCTTGATTTTTTTCCCAGTTCAAGGTCTCCATAGCAAACAGAGCAGCTTTTCCATCTCCCAAGGCAGACAGGTGTTCATGATCGTGAGCCACCAAACAGGGAGACACTTTCTGCTTGAGCAGTGCCATTCAGTGGGAGCTTGTTTGCAAATGGAGCCTAGTCCTGAGTTAAATGACTGGATTTGGGGCTATTCCAAGAATAAATGCAGGGGAGGGCTTCCTTTATAATGTTTTCTTCAAATTATGTTGGCCGGTATTTGCTAATACGAAATTTCTCTTGTATTTTTCATTTTCTACCTAATTAAACAATAAATCAACATATATAGAGGCTGACCATATTAAAAACAGACACATGGCAAGGGTTTTAAATTCATTCTAAGTCTCATGTGTTGTCACTGCACAGCAGAAAAGATCTGAAAATATTTGTCTTCTGAATTCCAAAAGATAAATTGAAGACTGTCAATATGACCACGAACTGAAAATAGAAGCCGTAAATATGATTTTAAATTTAATAATGCAAGAATGAAGGTGTCTTTAAAGGAAATAAAAATATAAACATTTGTCAGCTACAATGAAGTACAACTTTAATGTCAGCAGCAATGGCATTTGAGGGTCCTGCCTTTGAGTGGTTTGAGATCCAGTCACTGAGGACAGTAGGGCAATGTAAATTGCTCATACACTCTATTGTATTTTTTCTTTGTGAGAAGCTCTGGTGTGGGCTTCCCTGGAACAGTGGGGATAGTATTTGTGTGAGGGTTTTTTACAGCAGCTAAACGTAGTAACTTGAGCAGTCATGCTGCCAATACTCCTTGCTCATTATTTTGAATAATGTGATGA
>WAAG01093283.1:24967-78739 GCA_013390105.1 Tichodroma muraria
TTCCCATGTCTCTGTCACACCTGTGTACAGGCACACAGGGGCTGCTCATCGTGGAGGATCCCAGTACTCTACTGAGAAATAATCTTCCCTCAGCATTACTCTGAAACATGGGGAAATTAGCTTAGAATTTATTTACGTTATGTTGTTTCACTAAAACATTGCTGGACATCTNATGTCATTGGTAAGCCCCTGGTCCTTGCCTCGGCCGAATTATTCTTTTACCTCCTCTGCTCTGTCGTCTTGCTTGCTTTGCGCTAAGACAAATCACGTTTTACTAATAATATTTGCCATTGGTGCTTTTTAAAACGTGGCAGACAAAACACTGGATTGGCTAAAGGTTGAACATAGAGTTCTCATTAACTTTCTAACTGTGTTAGCCTTGATGCTGCCTGACAGAGGAAAAAATATTATTCAAGATTACATGTTTATACTAGCAGAGGACACCTACTGATTTTAATTGCTGTGATATTTTTCTTAAATGTTTGATTGTCATGTTATGCCTTACAACATTGCTGCCCTTGAAGAATTACTTGGAAAGACTGTTAATGTTTAATTGTGTTTTGCCTTGCTAACCATAGTTAATTTCTTCAGGCTCATCACCATTTTAATCTTACATGATTTTCCTCCTAATTGTTATATCATTTATTAGAATGACAACTAGCTCTAAAAATAATTTTTACCATATTCTCTATGATAGGTTTTGTATCCCTTTATTGAATTCATGTTTAAAAAATGGATTACATAGGACCAACTTGGCCATTTTGTTAGCAAAATGCGTTGAACAGGTTTATCAGAGTAGGTAGAAAGGGCTTCCTCAGGTTTGGGGTTCGTTTGTCTTTTTTTTCTTTTTTTTTTTCTTTTCTTTTTTTTTTCTTTTGGAGGGACAGTGTATTGGAGGTGGCTTGAAGTCAGTGTGGTTACAAGCATACATGGGAGAGCAATTCTTTGTGATTTTGTACATAACATTTAGCCTTAATTTTAATTATTCCATTGGGTTTTTAATCTGAATTGAAAATATTAAGGAACATTCTATGTGTAGAATTTAAGAATGTGACTGTGGCTTCTGTAAACATAGAGAAATCTAATTAGTTTTTGCTATCTCACACACACTCTTAGACTGTTGTTTTAGATGGCAGTTCACAGGTGGCAGGAGCCAGAGTATTCCTGATACCCTATAGCTTGAATGAGAATAGTTCCAGGTTTGCCTGAAAGAGTGCAGTTCATACTTGGTAAAACTTGACAGAGATACAAGTACAGATACCTCCAAACTGATAAATGGCCACTGATTTTCTATACTCTCCAAATAAACATATCTATAGTGAAAAATATTAAAATTTCAATAATTTCTTGTTTCCCACTGAGGTTTTCTTCGGTTCCATAGTGACAAAATTTTGGTTTTTGTCAGCAAAATGCTCATCAGGACGGATTTTTTCCTAACATCCTCACCTAATGCATATGGGAAAGCAGATTTGAGCATTTCTGGTGCATGATGATTTGAAAGCACCTGAGGATCTCGTAAGCTCCATTAATTGCTGATTTACATAACAGCTGGTGAGCATATGCCCTCAGTTAGGACTGGCTGCATCATTTTTGCAGCCTCATCTGTTTGCTACACATTTTATCCCACCCACACCATTTAGATTTTATCTGGATGAAGCACTGCCTCTTTCATCTCTGTTTAGATTTCAGTCTGCCACTGAAATTTCTGTAACTTTCTAGGGATATATTGCTATATGTCATCAGCCTGAGAAGGCTGGAAGCACTCCTTGTCACCATGAATTAAAGAGCTCTGTGTGATTCTCCTGTAGATGTGTCTGTTTGTCATATCTTGGTAACACAAGGGTGCAGCAGGTTTTCTTCAGTTAGGCAGAAGCAGGTAAAATGAAGATGTCTTTGCATTTTATAAATTATTACTATTTCTATGTTTTCTATGGAAAAAATATAGATTTTTGAACCATGAGTTCTAATTCATAAAAATTTCCAGGATTCCATTATTTACTCTTGTTTTCCCCAGAAATCTGAGTTGCATAAGCTTTCCTGCAGATTCAGGTAGTATTAGTTAGCTTATTCCAAGTGAATATTCCTTTTGCCCATCTCTGGTTGGTTAAATATTTAAATAAGTTTATGGTCTCTTCTTATGACTCAGATACCTTAGTTCTTTCCCTTTTGCTAGGTTTGAATCATAGCATATAAACTGTTTCCAGAGTTCACTGGCTCTGTAGGCTTGCATATTTGCATATCTTTTCACATCAAAAATTTAAATGTGCATGTTTTAAATGAGTACTTGAATATAGAAATTCAGACCATATGTACCACTCTGAAGCTAAAATTCCCTCCCCCAAGTGTTTTCTCTTTGCTCACCATGATTCAGATCCCTCACTCCATCAGGTTTTCTTCAAGTCAGGGGAAGTTGTGTCTGAGCAATCACTACAGACATGGGCCCACACTGTAAAACAAAACTCATTTTAATTTCAGGAACAAACTTAACCTATGATCAGCTCAGCAATTGTTACTGGAAAAATAAGGAAGAATTTTAAAAGGCAAAATTTTTTTTCATCGTTGTATTTTTTTGGCATAGCCTGCATTAACTTACCATGAACTACAATTTCAGGCCAAATGAGTGTTAATCAAAATTTAACATCAAGCTTTTTCTTCTCCTAATTTAAGAACTTAAATGTTCTTCTTCAAGTATTTTTCACTGCCATTTAATATTTGAGCTACACATTACTTTTAAAAAGATGCCCAAATCTCAGCCTCAAGTCAGAATATCTCGAGTCTTAGAGACATGAAGCTTATTCCAGATCAAAATTTACAAATGGCTCTTATATTTGTAATGAACTGAGACCTGTGACAGAGTTCTCTAAGCTGTAATTTCTTTTCAATCAAAAGGTAAACTAGCAAAATATTTCTGTTATTTTCTTTTTCAGCCTTTCTCTCTTATCAGTGAGACTCAATAGTGAAGCTTTTACATAAGAACATGTAATTCTTGGGTATTTTCTCTCCTTTGAACTATTACTTAGTTAAAAAAATACTATTTCTCCATTAGTCTTCTTTTGGCTGATAATCACTGTGTTTACTACATGGCCTTTCTGAAATAAATTTGACTATTATATGGACAGTAAGGAAATTATAGAACACTGTTCGGTGGTTGTGTAACAACAGATTTATTGAAAATCTTTAGTTTATCAAGAAAAATACATATTTTACTTCAACAGAAGTAATTTCTGTGAATAGGTTCTAAATTCATAGTAGTTACTCCAAAAAATCCTTATTTCATAAAATGGATGTTTGGTCTTCAGACGATTGGAGACGTAATTGTAAATGCGTTGAATTATTTTCTATGGAAAAAAATCCTACATACTTTTATTTTTCATTTTCTATTTTCCTATGTGTTGAGAAAAATAAATCATGTAAATCTGGGGCACAGTTGTTGAATTTTCCCACAGGGTGGGCAGTGAGGCAGGTAAGCAGTAGGGACACACCTCAGGGAGGTGATATTGGTGCCTCTCACCAATGCATGGGGGGCTGCAGCAGCTCCACCAGCAGTCCCTGGTCTGCCTGACAGTCTTGCCAAAAAGTGTAAGAGTAAATTAGCCAAATACAAGAGATAGAATAAGAAATACGGTATTTCTTTTGGTTTTTTGCAGCACCACATCATTTCCTTTAAGCCCAGTACAATGGGTGCTGTGGCAGCTCATTTAGTAGTTATTTTTAGCCCATTAGTGAGTAGGATTTTTCTTCCATGATACTTTACCATTTTATCAGCAGCTGATTTGGACTTGCAAATCACTGGTCCTATTGATCAAAGGTGCCGAACTCCTACTGCTCCTATTGATTTCAGCAGGGGATGCAAATGTTCAGTGCCTCTGAAAATTGCATCTCATGTTCTTGGATTTAACCATCCCTGACTATGAAATGACTATTTTATATACAAATGAATTCTCAAGTATGAATATGAAGTCGTCCCTATCCTTCATGATATTATCACTATTTATGGGTAGGCACTGGAGGTGGGTGTTGGGTCTTATATTCACATGGAGGGGAAGGAAATTAAAGCCTCTGTGCTACCTGACACTGTGACCTGTCATTTCTCACTCCACATACAAGGGAGAGAAGTGGTGGTTTCAACACTGGGAAAGGCCACGCCAAATTTTAAGGGCATATGTATCTCAGTGCATAGATTTATAACATTGGTTGCATTGCTTTAGACACTGCATAAAAGTAGCAAAAAAGGAATTACGCAGAGAGGGATCAAGGGGGAAATATACTGGTGTACTCTGAAGAGTATAATGGTATAGTAAACAGTGCTGGGTGTTTCAGGGTTATGCAAATGTTGTGATGCAGGTGCATAACCCTGAAATGCCATTGAACTCCTTATTGGGAGAACTCTCACTGAGACAGATACATCAGGGTCTCTCAGCTGGGAATTGTGGTGTCTGCTCTCCTGTATCCTGGGTCTCACTGAGGAGCTTGATACTGTCACGAATCTCTAAGTATTCAGAGAAGAAACATTTACTGTTGTCCAAGACTAGGTTTTGTTTATTCCTAAGTATAAAATATGACTCGGTAATAAAACCATCATCCCTCTAGGAGGATTGCAGGAGAGGGGGGTATATTTGTATTTTCAAGTATAAAAATATGTTAGGTATAAAGAGAAGACTTCTTGAGGAAGACAGGAATGCTGAGAGTTAAGATGGATATATAAATACATGGAAGAAGTCCTTATTTCATTAAATGCCCTAGATGACCCAAACAATTTACCACTTTAGTATGGATTTTAAAAAATATTCTGAAGACTGAATCAAATATTAAAAGTCTCAAATTCTGAAATCTGTTTACAGCAGAGTGAGATAGTATTTTATATTTGTAAAATGAGCTTACAGAAGATCACCTCTTCTAAAGGTCAGGATCAGAGCTTTGATTCTGGCTCTTGTGTCCAGGTATTTTTCTCATTAACTGGAACTGACACAGCGATGCATCTGTGGCTTCACACCACAGTGAAATCCAGTTTTATAAGCAGAACCTGCTAGCATTTACAGAAACAAATAATTTTCTGGCACTTAGAGCAGGTGCAGAAAGAGTAGTCAGCTGCTGATATACAATTCTGTAACAGCTCTTCTGAAGTCTGGGCTTCAGGGGGATGATCTACTGAGATTCTGTAAAACAGCAGAGAAAGCTAAACAGAAGCCTTTAGTGGAGGTCAGCAATTTGGAGGGGCTTCACATTTGCAGGATTTTTGTCCTTTGAAGTTCATCTCGCAGGTAGTAAGTACTTATTGCACAGGACTTTTTTGATGTCTCCTCACTACTGAGTGTCTCTTTTGCACTGGAGCCAAAGCTCTTATTCACATTCTGCCAAACATGTAGCACCGGAGTTGACAAGCTGTGCTTACACAGAAGGTAGATAAGAATAAATTAAATTAGATCATTGGCTTCCTAGCAGATGGCGGGTTAATCCAGTTTACAAAGCGAGTTCTGAAAAAATTGCTTGTATCTTTGTGGATATTTACTTGAGTGTGTGGAATTGTGGGGACTGAGGTAGTCAGTCTGGAACTGTCAGTTTGTTTTGTTTAAATGTTGAACAAAATAAGTGATCTGGTCAGTTACTTCAGAGGTGAAAAACACAAGTTTTTGTTCTGAACATGGCCCTACTGGTTTCACTTAGAGCCGTAACATGAGGCAACAAAAACTTTCCTCTGAGTAGGGAAAATCCCTTACCCAGCATAAAGTTAGGCTCACTTTTTTATCTCTTTGCTGAGAGATTCCATGAAAGAAATTTATAGAAAGGTTAGATGATGTAGGCCTTTAATGTTTCTTTTTCTGCCAGAGATCTGTTTTATACCTAATAATTATTGTTTTACCTAAGAAGAATAGTAATTTAGCTAAGAAAAGCTCTGTACTATGACTAGGACCTTCTGTACTGGAGAGAGAGAGGTCTTTTAAAATTACCCTGCCCAGCCCCACTATGTGGTCTGGCCAGGGCATGGTGGCTGAGGAAAAACTTTAGGTTCATCATAATCCTGTGGCATCCTCAAGTTTCTTCAAATCCACTGACTACAGACTCCTCCAAATTTAACTTCTGCCATAGCATCCATAATGCATGTTAAAAAAAAGAGAAAAAAATCTGTGTCTACTTTTTTAATAGAATTTTATCAGAAACTTTGAATTAAAAAGGGCTATCTAATAAAATATAAATGAAAATAGGCATGGTAGTATCCGTCATTTAAGCCCTATCTCCCAACATTATATAAAGAGGGTGAAATTTTGCCTTCAGATCAATTTTGCTTCCAGATCACCTCAGTGAAAGCAATGTACAACTCTGGTCATGGCAACATACCGCTCATAGATTGCACAGAGCAAAGTAATAATGTAATTATTGTCAGGGGATTATACTGGATGTGCAAGCAAGCCAAGAAACAATCTCTTTTCAGATGAGTGCAGTTCCTCCCAGCAGGGAGAATATTGCACTCAGCTGTCAGAGGAGAGGTTTGGTTAGGCCAGCTGATGGAAGTTAGGGGCTGATGCTCCTGCTGACTCACCACAGCTCCTCCTAACAAAAGTGTGAATTTTGCCATCATGCCAGCTAACAAGCTGTTTCACCTCCACTTGCCTACCTGCCTGAAACTGTAGCAGCTCAGCAGTGACCTTACACACCCTACTACTTAGTACCTGAAGTATTTTAGGTGCTGCTAAACAGAGAGTATGTGATTCCAGAAATTTTTTGGAGTACCAGATAGGCAGAGCCAGAGTAGCTTTTGTTTCTTCTGTAGTGTTAAGTGTAGTCATCAAACTTCACAGACTGTTCTGTGTGAACTTGAGCTACATCATATAATGCATCCTTAGTTCTAATGGTGGGTTTCTTACTGTTAGTCAGCAGCCAGCCCTCAAGGGTGCTGCAGTCGAGGTCTTCAGAAGGCTGAACTCAGAGGAAAGGGCAGAGGCATTCATCAGAAAGTGAATCTCCCTCCTCCTTATCTAGCCCACTACTAAGACAGAGTGATAGTGTCATCTCCTGTTTGTTCTGTGGAGTAGGATCTTACACCTGGGCGTTACACATGGGAAATACAGCTGAGAACCTTGCAAATGGATTTATGCTGAGGGAAATGACATTATGGCCCACACTTGAATTGCATGGTGTTTTCTGTGCCCCTTTTGTAAAAGCTGGAAATCCACTAGGAAAAAATCAAAGGAAGAGTAACTTAAAAGAGCAGTTCTTTTGAGCTTTTTAATGAAATTCAGTACATGCCTACTTATTTCTAAAGAGATTTGAGAGATGGAGATTTGAAAGTCTTATGTAATCTTATTTGGTAAAATAACTGTGTATTTAAAACATACTCTACATATGTTGTAGGAAGAAAGCTCCACAGGAATTCTGTATACCATAGGTTAAAAAAAAGTATCACAGAAAATGAAGAGGTTAGGGAGGGCTCTGTGTCTGCTAAATAAATATCTATCATTCCCTGTCATTAACTTCTGAAAAAAGTATCTCTAGGAATTAATGCCTTCACTGGTGTTTGTGGTCTGGTTAGTCCTAGAGTGATTGGATCTGAAGGTAATTTCTCAATAGCTATAATTAATGTAATGAAAATTGGAATGATTTTAAGATTGCGAGGTGACTGGGTTTCTGCTGTGTTAGAAGTCATTCAGAGCAGTTCACGTAGATCCTATTTTCACAGCCACATGCTTTGCTGTACAGTCCTCAGTTGTGCCCATCGTTTAGCACAAGTCCAGTGCCCCGTGTCACCTCCCAGGGATGAGACATCCGAGCCTGGCAGAGACTAACCTCTCTGCAACGCAGTTGGTGTTTCCAAGGAGGAAGCTGACTGTCAAACATAGATACAGATAGTTTCACAGCTTGCCAAGCTTTGGCACGAGCTATAAAAACAACAGCACTTCCCCAGCCTGGAGGAAGACAAAGCCAGTAAAGGATTGGAATTGGTGCAAGGGGATGATACATGCACAGAGGGTGTAATGTGGCAGAGGCATGCACCAAGGAAAAGGTGCAGCACACGTTCAGCCCTGAATGATGTACCCTCTGCAGCATGTGCAAATGCTGTCCTGGAAAATGAATAATAACAATGGGAATAGTGTAAGAAAGCAGCTATATTATATTCAGGATTCCGTAACCACTAAAAGCTTATTATTGATATGGGCAGTTGTGTTTTGCTTTTAGTGATCTGATTCCAGTGCTTATATAATTATTTGCATTAGTATAAATGAAATGTGCATTCATTAGCTATCAGTCTCATTGAACTGTGTTCCCTTTTGTTGTTAATAACTCTTTAAATAGTAATAATTTCAGAAGCTCAAGCCAGGAGGAAGAGCACTTGCACTAGAGAAGTCAAGGCTGCTTTTTGTTGTATGTGGCAGCGGTCTGTCTCGCGTTAAGGATCTCAAAACTTAGACCTTAACTCTGTGTGATCTGACTGCAAGACCCTTTTCAAAGTATTATCGTGGTCCCTTGATGATTTCAAGACCATAGAATATGAAACAATCCAGGCCTGAGATTTCACCACTGGCACCAGAAAGCTTAAAAGTACCCTTCAAATACCTCTTCTGGGGAGTGGGTATGTGCTGCCCAGTCTCCAGAGTCCAGCTCTGATGGTGAGTCAGTGGTTTGAGATGCAGTAAATTTCTCACTAATACTGTCACCTCACTAACTCAGTAGTAAAGTTCTCATTTGCTTGGTTTAGGTCATGTATCTGTATCTGTAGTTGGGTGACCCTGGAGTGCACAGATCTGGGATTAATGACTGTAGATTGGCAGCTTTGCATGATTGTGGTAGTTTTCCCAAGCCCTTGACAGGAATCCATTCAAGGCTTGGGATTTTGTTGATTTTTAATAATTTGATTTGATTTTTTATAATTTAACTTTTCAGCATGCAAGGGAGACTTGTGACCAAACACATGGGAAATGGACTCCAAATTTCCTAATTGTATTAAGATATTTTCCTTGAAGTATGTACAAGTGCAGAATAAAACCATGTACTTTCTTAATGCAAGACCCATTCTAGATCACACTTATTTCTCCTGGGAGTCTCTGAGGTTTCTACATGGTTCAGGAAGAGCAAATATATTGCCTTTTAGGCTCCCACTGTGGGCAGATCCTACTCAGTGCAAATTGCTGCATGTGGCTAAAGAGCTGCTGCTTGGGCTTTGCCCTTCATATGACAATTTCAGCTTCTCAGTGGGGGTCATTCTCAATCCATATTTTAGTGGGTCATCAGTCCTCCCTGCTGAGTTACTTCAATGCTAAGGCAACCTCTTCCTTGGAATAATTTACCCTTCTCAGTAAGACCTAAGTAATTGTCTAGACTAACTGCAGTACTATCATTTTATACTAAAATAAGTTCCTCTGTTGCTATCTTTCACCAACCATCCTTCAAGGCCTCAAATCAGAAACAAAGGAGGGAAAGCAGATAGCATGAACTGTCTGCAGGCAAAGTAGAATAGACAGCCCCTATGTATGCCAATAAAGATAGTTTACAACTTCTTATAAGGATTATTTAGTAGTTTTCCTTGTGCATACATAAATAACAGCAATATTTCTGTTAATTTGTGTTGTAAAATAATTGCATATATTTTATATGTAGAGTCAGCTTTTTATCTTCAGTGCAGTTCTAGAGTAAGTCTAGAGTCAATGTTTTTGCTAATGTTTAACCTAAATGAAAGCGTTTCAGAGTGCAGTGGGCACAGTTTCACTTCAAAATGGATTGGAAAGGTGAGAAGATTTAGTTGGTGTCATTGCTTTTGTAAACAAATTCTGATGATCTTTGACAGTAAAAATCTGAGGGATAACAGTGATACAGCATTAGAATCTGTCACACAATACTGAATTTATTCAGCTGTTATCTTTTTAATTGCAAGTAATTCCATTAATTGCTGCAGAAATTCATCACCCTGACCTGGCGGAGCTCCAGAAGAAAGTGTGGAAACTAATTAAACATTGAGTTCTAAGGTAAAATGGTAAATTGCTCATTAGCCCCCTTGAAATTCTGATATATTGCTAACAGAATAAAATAATACTTGACTTTGCAGAAACTGGGTCATAGCATTCTTACATAGTCTCACTTGAAGGTGATGTAGTTTAGACATCAATTAATTGGTCTTCATTTTTTTGCAGCAGTACACTTGTTTGGTTTAACCTGGCAACTACAGCCTGTGGAAGGGCAGCTCTATGAAAATGGAGTTAGCAAAGGAAATAAAGGAACAGAATCCATGGATACTACTTACTCACCAATCGGAGGAAAAGCTTCAGATAAAACAGAAAAAAAAGGTAAATGAGAAGCCAAACTGATGAACAGTTAAGCATTACTGCTGTTCAGATCCTGTATTTTCTACATTTTGACAGTGTTTTGAGTTCAGGTTCTTCTTTAGTATAATTTTAAAACAGGTATGAAAAGCCCATAACCAGATGGGTTCTTTTAGAAGAGCTCTCACTGAAATTAGCAACCAGCCCATTAGAAAAGGAAGGTTCAGTGGCACAGTGAGAGAAGAGTTAACAGTGTTTGGCTTCTGTCTTAGGACAAGGAAGGGGAGACCGTATTTGCCTCATTCCCTCTTGTACAAAGGGCTTGATGCTGTCTTGCAGACCAAAGTCAGTCTCAGGCCAAGGGAACCTCTTTGTAATGACAGGTCAGAATGTGCAGAAGAGTAGAAGTCTTAATGCTTTTCAAGGCATCCATTTCTTGAAGGCATAAGCTGAAGTACAGCATCCTGTCACATCCCTGCTGACCCAGTCACAGTGAATCAGCTCCCAGGAATCTACCAGGGCTTGACAAAGCCTGAGCCAGTCTGGCAGCTCCCTGCTGCCAGGGGCACAGCCCTGCTCTGCCCTCCCACCTCCCTCTGCAGCTCGCTGTGTCCCTGTGCCTACTGCAGGGATTGTCTCCTGCACAACCCGGCCACCTCAGTCCTTCATGGCAGCAGAAAATGGCTTTGTTAAAGGAGGCCAACCTCTGCCAAGGAAGTGGCTGAACCAGACCTCTTCAAGTGCCAGAGCTAGGAGAGCAAAGGAGTGGGCCCTGCAGCCAGGATGTGTAACAGAGAAGGAGCTGTCTGAGATTTGCAATTCCTTCCTCTTAAGTCCTGTCATTTAATGTTGTTAGATCACCTGCTCCAGTACTAATCACATGCTCTGGCCCATGCTTCCCATTGATCCTCGTGACAGTGCTTTCCGACATAAAAAGCAAATGGCCTTCCCATTTCTTTTTATAGTACTCAGAAAAAGTGGATAGATCAGATCAAAGTGAATGGGAGTGGAATATGAAACCTAATCTGTCCAGTTGTTAAGAGAAAAGTAAAATTGTACTGGCAGCCCTGCAGTGATAGGAGACTTCCAGAGCTTTCAAATTTTAGAGCAGTGCAGGGATCTGATTTGGTGTGTTCTGGGTAAAATCCATGGCTGAAAATAGGCAACAAAGTGGAACCTTGTTGTACCAGTCCCTCCAGGAGGAAGATTGCATTGCACATCAATAATCTTGCAAATCAGTGTGGCGCAACTGGATAGAGATCATATTAGGTAAATGAACAATAGAAATACATGTAAGGAGACAATGATGTTGTTTTCCATTATTTCATCCCTTAGAATGGATTTGTAGTTAGTTGCAGAAAATGTTTTATATGCTTTTGTATTTTTGTCCTGATGCACCATGGAAAATACCACAAATAGTTTTTCTCAACTGCATTAAATCATTCTGTCAATATACTACAGATTTAATAAAAGCTTTTGGCTTCCAAAGAAGGATGTGTAGAAAAAATATCCAAACAAAACATCAAAAATCTTAAAAAATTAGATGGTTGGAAAGAGAGAAAAGAATATGCAAGTCAATACAGACTCAGTGTAGTAGGTAAAAATGCAAACCACCTGCCTTGCCCATGGGAATCCCAGTTTTTAGTGTAGCTACATAACTCCCCCACAACACTAAAGAACAGAGTCCTGTGATAGCAGAGCCATTTCTCTGAGGGCTTATCCAGCAGAGCTCAGTCATGAACAGACCTACACTATTGTCTCACTTGTCCCCTTTCACCTTTTGGGGGTAACATGTAATCCAGAGTTTAAGATAGCAAGGAGTATACTTCTTGGGAAAACACAAGAAAAATCATGTGTAATTAGTACATGCATAGTCTGACTCTGGCTAGTATTTGCTCATTTTCTTTCTTTCCATCACTTCTAATGTGTATCAGTAATTTTATTCCCAGTCCTCATAACAAATTCTCCGTCTAGAAGTGATGAGAAGGAGCACTTGGAAACAGGCAACTCCTTTCCCTACAGCAGGACACCACAGAAAGTTGATGCTTTGCCTGTGAACTTGAAGCCGCTGCAATAATTTCACAGGGATAAACAACTGTTGTCAGATACTGTGACCTCACATTTTCCTAACTCAATGCAGCAGCACAGAATGCTTTTCCAGACTTTGAAAGCATATATTTTAAACTAATCTTTTAATGAAAATCAAGTTTATAAACCAGCAAGTCAGATTTCTTCAAGAAGTCACTTTATAACACACTGACCCGCAGCTATGAGTTAACATTTTAATATGTGTAATGTGATTAAAAAGTCAGATATCCTATTGATGCCGGTATTTACCAGGGGAGTACAAGGAAATTGATTGTTTCAGGATCAGTAATAATAAGCATATGGGTATATTCTTGTGGAGGTAATTGGCACCATGCTGTTCAGAGTTTTTCTTTCTTGAAGCCAAGAGAAACCCGTGATTAGGAATCTATCTTCTGTTTTAGACTTCTGAGGAAATTGTGCTTAGAAAGCATAGGGGAGAATTAATACCCTAGTTGGCAAGATTGGGAGCTGTACAAGGAATTGAATATAGATAATTAAATGATACTTTGTCATACAAAAAGTATTTTTACAACAAGAGCAGAATTGTATTGCAGTGCTGTAATTTTAAAAGCTTATTTTGGACTTCTTCGAGAAAGAGCAAGAAAGTACATAAGGATAGTCTGTGAGGAGTGTGTTTTCAGGTGCCTTTTTTGTACAGCCAAATACCTGCTTAGTTCAGCTAAATACAGAAGCAAAGCTAAATTCTTTTTCTGTTAAGAAAGCAGAGTGGCTCAGTGCTGTGAAAATTTGCATTTCAGACGTGACTCCTACAATGGCCTTTCCATGCTCTGTGGTTGTCTGAAAAATTAGCATTTGAGAGGTAGAGATTCTGCAGCTGTATTCTATCAGCAGGGGCAGATAGTATATGTATTTTCATGTGAGCATTGTGAACAGCAGCATGCACTTCTTTCCCAAGGGATGAGATAGATGTACATCTAAGTGCATCTGGGTTTTTTTTACTTATTGCTAAAGCAAAGGTATTTTCAGCCAAATGTGGAAAAACTCCTGAGGTACGTCGCAACACTAATATGATATTCAGCATAATTTGATAATATCAATTAGTGAGAATTCACCCAGACTGAAGACATAACACGTTCTCTTTTCAGCAGGGAAACAGACCTTCTCACTCCAAAATACAAGTAGTTACTGCATATTAAAGACCTTGAACACTGACCCGTAATGCCTTTAACTTCAAACATGATACTGTATCCTTGGCTTTTTACTTAGTGCTCTACTGTCTTGTAATTGAATCATATTAATTACCATGTGTCAATATCATCAAAAAGTACCATAGTGTTTTACTTAACCCAGGGTAATTGCTTGCAAAGAATCATTAAGATTTAATATCTCTAGAGTATTGGAAATAGGGGAGAAGGTTTTTAAATTTACATAAGCCAAGTAGGATCTTTTATGGGTTGGGTTGGAAAGGGATCCACTTATATTGTACAACAGAGAAAGTTTAATTCTCTTTTCAAAACTCAACAGTCAAGATTTTTTCCGTGAAGCAAATTGGGCAGAAGTAGTCTCAACTTGAACATTGCTCAAGTAGCAATTTGGAAATATTTTAACACAAAAACTGAGTGGTGTATTTTTAGAGTACTCGATTACAAGTTTCTACTCTAAAAATAGATGTATTTACATGGTGAGGTGTTATAAGTTAGTCCCTTGTTTTGCTGTGGGTTTGGTGACACAAAGCAGCTGTAAAGCTGGAAGATCCGGTGCCCTGAGAATTGCTCCTGCCTTCTAAATTAAATCTCTATTCATTAAGAATGCTAAGTACTTCCTACGCTAGTTAAAGCCTATGTAAGGTCCCACTGAGGGTCTTTGTTATTAACACACTCAGGCAAAAGCTGGCCCTAGCTTTGCTACTGCTGTTTTCATTTCCAGGGGTGATTTATAAAATTTCACATACATTATGTTGGATTAGATATTTATATGCATTTATTGTTAAAGATGAGGCTCCAGTCACTTTGCTCCTGGTTATTTTTCATTGTAGTTCTGGAATGGAATGAAACATAGATGGACATGACTGCTGAATTTAATCTTCTCTTGACTCGTCCTCTAATGCCACACACTATTCTGCTTTTACTCTAGTTCAGAGTATGGAAATGTCAATAGAGTTTTATAAACCTTTCAATGGAATTAGCTCAAATGCTAGCAGAATTGGGTCTGTGATTTGCAGCATATCACAATGCTGATGACAGACAGGCAGTAAAAAACATAAAGATGGTGATATAAGCCAGCTCCCATTTAGTTTGCCAAAGTCTTCCTTATGCATTCCATTGCCCTTTCTGTTTTAGTGCTCTCACACCCATGTGTGAAGTTACGGATTGTAGATGTCTGCAGATTTATTGTTCAGCGTTATGAAATTATGCCAGTTTTGCCTTCAGAGTGCCTTTCCCTGTCCTCGTGCCCCTATTACACTTCCATGAAGAAAGACCAGGCCAGAACAGATGTTCTTTATTTCTTCAGGACTAGATTAACACTACCATAATAAAACCATTAGGAATGGTGATTAATAGAAATCCGGGCTTTGGATGGGTTCTGAACTACCAGGTTTGATGGATTTCCTGTCCTCAGTGGGGTCCATTTGTGTAGTTTCTGCAATGCCACTTCAGCAGCAGTCTGAAATTGTGCCAGAGGAAGAATTTCTCACCGTACTCGCTCTGTGTATTCACAGTGGAATGTGTTTTGTTTGCATAGTTGATGGTTAAAGACCATGGCTTACACAGCAGCAGTTCCACCCTTTCATAACCAGTAAAGTGTTACAAGATTTCCAGCAAAAATCATGACAAAAATACCTCATGACACCTGTTGTTGGAAATATGCTGTACGTGTTTGTGTTTTCCGACTTGTTGAACAAAAAATGCTGTTATCAGTGTTAGAAGTTGATTTTTGTATATTCCAATATATCTAAGCCATGTTTATACCTCGTAACCTTCTCTTTTCACCCACTCTAAACACTCAGCTGACTGTTTGTTTCTGGAAAATTAGTGTTTCAGAAGGGCCGGGCCATAGACACGGGAGAAGTAGAGATTGGAGCACAAGTTATGCAGACCATCCCACCTGGTTTATTCTGGCGCTTCCAAATTACCATACATCACCCTGTGTACCTGAAATTTAACATTTCACTGGCAAAGGATTCTCTGCTGGGAATTTATGGCAGAAGAAACATCCCACCTACTCACACTCAGGTAATTGGAAAGGATCCTGATTCTATCACACTTATATTTTCAAACAGCAGTCGACGGGAGTGTTCACAACATGCTTTCAAAGCAGAGCAGGAGGAAGGGACTGGCTGTAACCAGAGTCTGGTTATCTTTTTCTTTTACTGAGCTCTAGCAATGCCTCAAACCCTGCTTTCCCAGAGGAGGGGACAGTGTCATAGCAGACAGGCCAGCAGCTGTGACCTCGGGGATGTGACTGTCTGGGAGGCTGAACAGGTACACACTGTCCTGCTGCATAGATCCAGGGCCTTCTGTGCAAGGGATGAAATTCCAGTTCACTTGAAAATGCTTTTTTCTTTTTATGATTCCCTTGAGACAAAGAGATTGTACGTTCAGTATAGAGAGTTAATAGATTTTTAAGTTTAAAATTATTTTTGAGTGCTTACCCCTGGGGATTTTGCAAGAGAAAACCTAGCTATGAAGTCATATGCAGTATTGCTGGTCACATTAAAGTTTTTTGTTTAGGCTTAATGTATTTGGCACATGAAGCTGTCATTTCTATGGAAAATAAATTTTTCATCTTTCTTTATAGCAGGATCACACTCCACAGAGTGTGATAAACATACATGGAATCATGGAAAGATTGTTTATAATGGACCACTGGAGATCATCTACTCTAACCTCAAAAAATTTTTACTAGAGTTTTGATATTGGAAATAAGCACTTTCAGCTGTCACTGACTATAATTGAAGCTGGATCTTCAGTTTAGCTGACAAGGAACTTTACTGAAGAGCAGAATGCCTTAAAAGCCTAGAGAAATATATATATTTCTTGACCAGGGTTTCATAGAAATCTCTGGTGCTTTGAGGTTAACAGGTGTTAAAGTTGTCAGCATCCACCTGGTTAGGTATTAAGGACTTATTTGTAAAAAATATTTACTTATTTGCATTACTAAAATTAAATATAAAGTATATTTAGGTTTTGATATCTGGTAGTGATATTAGGGAGCAAGGATTTAAAAATCTGGTATAGAGCAACAGGTTTTTAATCTGCTCTTGGCATTTGAGATGAATAGCTGCATAGCACAGGCACTACACCTTGGGAATTTTGGAATTATTCCCATTAAAGAGAGGAAATTTTTGGAGTAAATCTGCTTTATCTACTGCAGCAAGTCTGATTTTACCCTGCCATAACAAACAGCTATGCCAGTTTTGATGCCACATTTCTGACCTATGATAATGCTTTTTATATGTAAACCAAAGCTAAAATGACTGGGTTATGCAATTGCTATCGACATTGGTGAATACTCAGGCAATTCCTCTTAAGATTTCAACTGTTTATTCATGTTTGAAGAAGACATGCAGAGTAGATTCATGAATATTTGCTAGGTGGTTAATTTTTGCTCATTATTATTTCAGTTTGATTTTGTAAAACTGATGGATGGAAAACAGTTAATTAAACAGGAATCAAAAAACTCAGAGGAGCCTCAGCAAGCTCCCAGGAACCTGATCTTAACTTCACTGCAAGAGACAGGTTTCATCGAGTACATGGATCAAGGAGCTTGGCATATGGCATTCTACAATGATGGAAAGAAAGTAGAGCAAGTGTTTGTACTAACTACAGCTATTGGTAAGAACAATCACAATATAATTGTTATTCTGATTATTACATTGCAAAGATGTATTTGATGTATTCCAGCTCCTCTTAAGTATTCTCTTAAATGTTTTATTTCAGCTTAGTTTAATTAATCTCAGTGGAGGAACATCGTGTTTAAGCCAATATTAGACAAATAGCAACATTTGTATATTAAAGATGAATGTTACCAAATTAATTAAGTGTGAATTTTTCATGTGTTAAGATTTTTATATAATAGCTTAAATGCTTGAATGATTTCTGGTGTTATGTTTTTCCAAGTAAAAGAGATTATATCTGCCCTCTCTACTTACGTGGACCTTAAACCCTACAGAAATTATCCAGGCTTTAAGTTCTTATTTCCAGTATTTAGTCAGTTGAAAGTTGGAAAATCTTTTGTGGATTTGTTTGTGAGTGTTGTTTGATGGATGGATGTTGTTGCTTTAAGCAGTTAGTCAAATGCACCATTTTGTTTGCAATACAGAGGACAAATGCAGGAGGCAGTGTCCTGGTTGCATATGACATTCCTCCTGCCTTTTTAACACATATAGGTAGGCAAGTCCTTGCAGTTGGAAGTGTTGTGAGTGAGCAGTCCTCACACACAGGGCTTTTTTGGAATTTAAATGTAGGTAAAACGTTGTATTTATGACAGTCTCGCTTTGCTGCAAGACTTTAACCACTATACCCTTTAGTTAACCTGTTCTACCATATGTTTAGCAAGATGTCTTTACTAGTAATGGACGTGCCATCTGCTCTTCAGAACAGGTGGATACTATTTTTACTTTCTGGTAAACACCTTGCAGAGCAGGTCAGTATGATTCAACTATCAAGATTCTGAAGGACTTGCATAAAAGAAAAAAATTAGAAGTTGAGATAGAGTTGTAATGGCTGGTTCTGGTATAAAATTTCATATTTGCTCTGTTCAGAAAAGTTGAACTTCTGCAAGAAAATATGCCATTATTCGATTCTATCTGATAAAATAAGATTCAAGCAACTTATGAAGCATCTTTGCAGATGCTCTACAAAGATCTTAAAACCTGGCCAAACTCCAGCCCAGCCCACTATCCAAATTCCTGATCCCTTGTTTATTTTTATGTAAGACAGAAGGGTTTATACAGGAGGATTTAATATTTCATTTAGTAGCATAACTTCTACTCCTCCCCTTCCCTCCTACTCCCCCCAAAAAAATGAAATTAATTTCCAGACTTTAATTCATGTTGCACGTGGTAAAAAAGTTGTTGTCCATCCCTTCTGTGGCCAATAAGCAGAAGAGAGGAAGCGTGTGAGCCACAGTGCAGGCAGCAATCCTTGTACTTCAAAATGGCTGCAAGAGGGTATTTTGGGGGAAAAGTCTGTTCACACTGCTGTAAGAATCTACTGCTGGTGCATTTGAAAATGCTGCCAGCTATTGCGTTTTCATAACCTGTGTATCATCTTCTCCTAGTTTTCCTGTGCATCATAACTTGATTGTTTCTTTGGGGGTTTCCACAGGGGAAAAAAAAATTCAATCCTTGAGGCGTTCTTCTTATTCTTACCCAGACTGGTCTAGAGTCATATTTGATATCTCTGCCAGCAAAGGAATCAGCCAGGACCAGGAAACCCTGAGAACTGAGCAAGAGCTTGGATGCATCTCTGCCAAATGCTCCTGTGAACCAGCCATGCCCCTCATCAGCATCTGTTAGATTGTATTTCAAGATGCTCCATGTTAGTTGTGTACAGAATTGATTTTTCTGACACTTTACTGAAATTCTGATCAGACTTTCCCAAGGAGGGTAAATTGAATGCAAAATGTGCCATGCTTCGAGTGCTTCTGTTAACTAAATAAAGGACAGCCCAAGCTGGACATTGCATTGAAGGGAAGTTAACTTCTCAAACCATTCATTCTTCATTTCAGGTCAATGTAGGCAATCATTTGCCATGTGATTCTAGGAAAACAGAGAAGACAGGCAAGTGCACACACAGAGCATTAGAAGAGTTGATGATGAACAGTAATATAAAAATTAATAATGAGCAGCATTTCTGTGATAACAACTTCCTTCTAAAAATGAGCTGTTTTTTTAACTTCGAAGCAGACATCTGGTGAACAGATGCACATCAAATGTCTATTCTTTAGTATAAGCTGATTGCCTGAAAGAATGTATTCAAATAACCATAGGAGTTTTCAAGAGTGCCCGTAATTAAGATCAAAATACACTTAAATCAGTCATTTTTATTAATTGTAGGTTCTGGGTTTTCTTCTTTTTCCTCAATCATTTTGTGGGAAAGTCAGGTTTCCCACTTTCCTATGGCCAGAGGTACTTCCCCACATCTGTTAGTGGATGTGGCCATTGGACAGTCCCAGTTCCCCTGGCTCCAGAGCTTCTCTCCCATCCAGCACCTGCATGGGCTGCAGAGCCCTGCAGTGCTGGAGCTGGTCTGGCAGTCTGCTCCACACAGGATCATCTTAGCTTGAACTTACTTCATATTCTTTACAGAAAATCCATATAAATCAGTGAATCCACTGCATTCCTGTAGGAAATATATATGTAAATTGGAACCAACTAATCCATGTACAGATAGGAGCCTGTCCTCAGATGTGTGAGGTTAAGTGGCTTAATATCCAAAGCTGTGTGATAAAACATGGGTAAGTTTGAGATCAGAACTGAAGGTGGGGTTTTTCCCCTTCAAATCTAGTTCTTAGTTCTTTATCACATTGAATTTCATCACTGTACAAAAGATTATTTTTTTGTTTATCTGATTGTATAGAAGTGGAAATCCTGCCCTTCTCCAAGGGATTCAGTTCACATGGTTCAAATGAACATGATAGAAGGCAATTTACTCTATAAACAGGTTTCAAACAAATTACTTCAGCAAGAAAAAAGTGTTTAAGGTGGACATTTTTCAGCAAATACTCAGGTTCCTGCAGTGCTTTTAATGGTGGTAAATTTTACATGAACACTTACTTTAAAAGCTTTCTGGTGTAATATAAATGATGCACCTGTTATCTCAAAGCTGTCAAGAAAAAAATCTAATAAATATTTGTAAGCTGCTTGAACAGGAATTTTGTTTTATGCTCTCTATGAATGAAAATGGACTTTTTACTGCTTCTGTGCCTATTGTATGTTGAGATGTGTCCTGCAGCCTGAGGTGAAGATGCCATTCATTTTGAATTCAACCAATTTGTTTTTTCTTTGTGCACAATTGCCTCAATAAACAGAAATCCTGGATGACTGCTCTACTAATTGCAATGGGAATGGAGAATGTATCTCAGGCCACTGCCACTGCTTCCCAGGATTCCTTGGTCCTGATTGTGCAAAAGGTAATCTCATATTAACTGACCCACAGTGCATGACAGGGATCATGATTATGGTGTGTAACTGCTGGGCTTGCAAAGATTCAAAGTGATTAAAGGAGATTAAATTCCTTTTTCCAGCCAGATGGCAGATACAGTACAAGCACACATGTGGAAAGTTTCTTTATGCTGTACTTGAGTTAACACAGATCAACCACTTCTCCCTCCCTGACTTTCAAATTTAATGGGTTCTTCCATCTATCTACCTTTGCATCCTGTCTTAAATTTTAAAATACATTTTTTAATAGTTGTGTTACCAAAGCATAATGTTCTCTGTTATTTAAAAGCGACAAACAGCTTCACTTTGGAGAAAACATAAGTAAATCAAATGCTTCTGTGGTCTTAACTTGAATAGGGTGTAGATAAGAAACCTAAAGCAGCTTAGAGATGGTTTTCCAGCATTAAGGCAAAAAAACATGTTAAGTGAGCTTACTTCTGTTTCAGATATTTCTGTCAGTATTATCCATTATCCACTGCATGTGATGTCCAGAAGTTCTCATGATTTCCCAATGCCTCCTGAAACGTAGGGTTTATTATTTTAAGATTCGGTTGACTCAGAAATTGATACTGGATTGTAAAAGTAAGCTTCTACATTGCTGATTTACATACAGATCAGTAATGGCTACAATTTCAGTGATGTTATGTCTTCTTAGAAGAAAAAAGGCAGGATCTTGCTTCAGTTCACAGGAAAGAAATATTAATCTTACTGAAAATCAGGCATCCCTGCAAATTTTCTGCAGAGGCCAATCAAGGAGAGAGTTGGTTTTATCTTCTAAGATATCTCATTTCTGGTCAAAATTAATGTACACAAGAGGCAGACTGAGGAGACAAGGACACTGTATTGCTGCTGCACTACCTAGTTCAAAGATTTCAGTCTGTTACAGCCCTTGAACCAAAAGAAGAATTGAGGAGCTGGAGTGGAAAAGTAATTTTACAGAACGATAAATGCAATAAATGTTAATCTATGTAAGTATGTAAATACATTAAAAAGGTCAATCTGCCTTCTTCAGATTCCTGTCCAGTGCTTTGCAGTGGAAATGGAGAATATGAGAAAGGTCACTGTGTGTGTCGAAATGGCTGGAAAGGACCAGAGTGTGATGTTCCAGAAGAGCAGTGTATTGATCCAACCTGCTTTGGCCATGGTACCTGTATCATGGGCGTCTGCATCTGTGTCCCTGGATACAAAGGAGAGATTTGTGAGGAAGGTTTGTGAAGTTTCTTTCTCTGTTTTCAGAGGGGCAGATTTTTGTCTTTAATTTCCATATGGTTTAAGGTAGTTAAAAACTCACAGAGATGTGATTCTGTGAAACAATGCTGTTTTGCTCAAAACTACCTTCACTGTCTCACAGAAAGTAATGTTAAGATAGAAAATTTTCAAAGGTAAAGATATTCAGGTCTTGGTGACTGTCCAGTGGACTGATCAAATAAATAATTCATATTTTTATTTGGAAAGATAAAATTACTTATTTTTTTTATTTGACCAAAAGCTCAGGGTAAGGCAGTCAGAAGATTATTTAAACAAAACATGATGTGGTAGTTCTCCAGAGCAATCAGACAATTGTAATTAGCTTTTCCCTTTTTTGTTCTGTTGCATCTAAGATTTTTCTGACAACATAAAGCCAAAAGGGCAGCAAACAGGTTAGTTTACCAGAACATATTGTGTAATTCTGTTGTCACATGTCATTTTTACTGGGAGCCTTTGCTCACGGCACTAAACTGGCATCCTCTAAGGTTTGGCTAACAAAAAGTGGGAAATTCTGTGAGAAGAAGCTGTTGTATTTTTGCTGGTTATGGTACTGATGTGTCTCTGCCCTCATCTATAAACAGAAGCAGTTGTTGTTTCCCTCAGCATGTCTGAGATAGCTCATCAGCTTTGACTTTCTTCCCTTGTGCATAGCCTCAGAAAGCAGAACTCTTGTGCTTTCCCTGATTTGATGATTTTTCACTATTCCCCTTAGCATGAAGCTACTGACAGCATACTTTGTGCTTCCTGCTATAGAGATTTTCAGTAATTCTTTTGAGTAGCACACGCAGGAGGCTTTTTAATGTTGCTTGAATTCTCTAGTCAGAAAAATGTCCAGGATGAATTTGATAGATTTGACATACCTGGAATGGTTTTTAAAGGGAGGGTCAAGAGAATGCTTCTGACATATTCAGTTGTTGGTAGTTTCAGAAACCCAGAAAACCCAGATGGGAAAAAGCAAATAATACACTGAGATTTCCTCAGTGAGGCCATGATGCTGAGCAAGTCTGTAGCTGGTGAGAGGCTGACTGCTGTTTTTAGTTCCTTTGTTTCTTGCCATAATGAGATCTTGCAAAATGGTTGGGGAAAAAAAATGACATAAATTTACTCAGACAGCTATTGAAACCAAGAGTGGAAAAACATTAGATTTTTGTAATAAGAAACTTATTTAAATTTAAAAAAGGTGAAATTATGTAGAAATACAGAAATATGGTGGATGAAACAAACCTGTGTAACCAAGTACGGTGGGGTTTTATTGTAATAGTGTGTCCTTGACATGACTGTTCAGTTTGTATCGTAAAACATAACTTGTGCAGTAATTAGGGAATTCTCTCAGGAATTAAGATTATTTTACTGTATCTAAACAAGATTTAGTCTTATAGCAGTACTGTTAACAGACATAGCAACAGATGTACTATCCAGGGAGCACCAGTAACTGCATGTGTTCATTGCTATGGAGATCCCTTGAATTTGTCCTGCCAGATTATCATTCTTAAAATGGAGTCACTCTATTCATTTTAAAATATCAGCAAAATGAAGAGCTGTCTCAGGACGAGAGAAAATTGCTGTGTATTTCTGTCCTATGCTTAGCAAGATGTGCATTGTCCAGAAACTCTGATTCCCTCTCTCAGAATTACACTGTGCTGTGCACAAGCCTGGAACGCTGAAGAAGATACAAAATAAATCCTGAAATAATATGTTGAATCGGTGGCAAAGCAGTTCAAAAGATAAAGCTTTACTTCTTTACTTTTATGTTGAGAGGTCCTAGAAACTGGAGGCCATTAATTTCTATGTCTGAAGTATTTAGCCTTCCCTTCCTGAAGCAGAAAACATCTCTTCATTCCCGTAGCACAGGATACTGTTTAAGTTTACAGTTTAATTATTAAAACAGTACTTCTGCTTATACTTGAGAAATACGTAGCAGAACTTTCACAGTCTCTCTTTAACATCAGTCTGAAGCATGATATAACGTCTATAGGCTTCTGACTAATTGTTTCCCATGCTCAGACCCCACAGATCCTTCAGCTCTGCAGTCTTCCTGCAGCCTCCAGGGAAGGCTGGCTGCTTCCTGCTTAAAACCTGTCTTGTTAAAGCAATGCTGGAGCTTTGTGAAAGAATATGCTGCTCATACAGCACTAACCAGCTGCTTTAAATTCCTCTACAGAGCTCCTGAATTTTTCACTAGGAATAGTTTAATCCAAATTGAGAACAAATCTAATTCTTTGTTTGCAAATTGTTCATCAGTACATTATGACTTTTATGAAGCTGTTCATTACCTGCAATTGCCCGGCACATATTTTTTATGTGTATGAGAATTTTTTTTTTTTACAGCAAGCATTGAGTCATAGATTCACTACTCAGTCTTAGTGGATAACCTTTTTTCCATAGCAAATTTTCACCTATAGAGAGAGCTTTTCACAGGAAGGTGAAAGAATAAATCTTTCTTTTCCCAGGTGTAAATAAAACACAGTGCCCAAATACCCAAATGGAAATACAGACCACAATTACAGAAGTAACTATTAATTGCTCCAGCTGTTTCCTAGCCCTACTACTGAAGCACAGACTTCACCAACTTAGACCAATAGATTTGTCCAGGGAATCCGTGTTTTAAAAATAAGACAAAATCCATGACAAGAGATTCATATGGCCTCTTAAAGTCTTTTTTTCTTGTTTTTGACTTACCCTTTGGCACAGATATTAACAGACTTTTCCCCTTGTGTTTGTTAACATCGTTTCAGTTGGGTATTTGCACAAAAAAAAAAATCATCAAATTAATCTCAATCCCTGTTGTATTTCACTAGTAAATGACTGTAAAGGTGTGAGTTTTGTGCTCTAAATTGTGTATTCCCTGCTTTTCAGAGGACTGCCTGGATCCGATGTGCTCCGGCCACGGTGTGTGCGTCCAAGGGGAGTGCCACTGCTCCACGGGCTGGGGCGGGGTGAACTGCGAGACGGCGCTGCCCGTGTGCCAGGAGCAGTGCTCGGGCCACGGCACCTTTCTGCTGGACACGGGGCTCTGCAGCTGCGAGCCGCAGTGGACGGGCCCGGACTGCTCCACAGGTACGACGGGCGCTTGACTTTATCGGCATTGCCTGTGCTCTCTGCTGGAGTCACGAGGGAAGGTGGTGGCGGTTACTGTGCTGGTAGGAGTTCAAAAAGCAAGGTGGGGATGAGCCAGGAGAACTGTGGCGTGGCACTTCGTGGGACTGTCAGCAACTGGCTTTCAGTTGTCAAGGGTAAGAAATGCGTTTTCTCTGTGACAAGAAGGTTTCTGCCTGGTGGCGTGACTCTGAGAACGGTAGTCCTGCAGGAGGGCAGATGCCTCCTGGCATGCACTGGAGGCAAGTATGACTCCCACCTGAGCTGCTGAGCACCTGTCAGGCTCATGCAGTCAGGGAATCCAAGAGAGATTGGGAGGATATATTATTTTAAAAAAAAAATCCAAACACAGTGACTGATGAGTAAGAAAGCTCTGTCAAAAACGTCTTTAAACAAAAAAGACCATCATTCTCTCATGCTGGGATGAAAATTCTCTTCCTCCTTAGAGGACCGTCAAGGTTTGATCCCCCTAAACTTGATTAAGAGTTGAAATGGATTTCCTGCATGCTTTATACATTTACATTTCGTTTTCTTGAAATGAGTGCACACTGCACATTTTGCTCTGTAATGGAGCATGTCATTATCAATGTACGTACTACTATTTTTTCCCCTATAGAGCCCACAGAGCCAGAATCTCAGATGATAAGTAGCACATCCCAGTAGGGAATAGATGCAAGTGACAGATCTGCTGAATACTGTGGAATACAGCCAGTGGTCCAAGTCACCAATTTTTCTTAGAAATCATCATTCAGAAGAGCACTTGGAACAGTATAAATTTCTGCTCAGATCTTTAAAGTGCGTGCTTATGTAGGAACTTACAAAATGTTCCTCTACATGATGAATTTTTAAGCAACAAAATATTGACCTGCTAATAATTTTCAGTGTTTGTTACAAGGACCTTGCATTCATTCTACACTCCAAAATTAATGCATGCAATTTGAGTCTGACACTGTCAGATATGGCACCTGTTTTGATAAAAATTGACTTTTTATTGGTTTTCAGCAAAAGCCTAGTTGCTTGCATTTTTATCCTGTATTTTATTATAAATTAAAAATATTCTCTGAAGCTTAGTATTATAGTAGTCTTTCCATTAACGAAGCAAATAATTAGGAGAGGTCTTAGCTGTGTACTAAATTTTTGCTCACAAAATATTGCAAATGAATTCTGTTCTAATACAATATTATTGTAGCTCAAAAAGCAACTTTTGTCTCAGATGGGTCTATTCTGTCAGCTGCATGGGGCAGTTGGATATTAAGTAAGGAATCAAAAGGCTAATAAATAGCCTGCAAAGCTGTTTTGGACATTTTTGGAAGGAAACTTGTTTACCTCCGTCAGTAGAGAAATCTCTACTTCATCCCTAGTTTATCCTGAGGTATCAATGGATGCTTTTACAACTACCAACAGGCAGCATAGGCAGATGCTTCAGACTTCTCCTTTTAAATATATGTTTCTTCCTAGGTGTTAGGATTCAGGATGTTCTTGGCAATACACTGAGTGTTAGACTGAAGTATAGATGTTCATTTGTGCCTGAGACATTCTTCCTAGGATCAGTGATTGCTGTGCATGTTGAAAATAAAGCTTGCTTTTAGTGAGTGAGGAAAACATGAAATGAATAAGTAAGGAAACATAAGAGGAGTAACAAGGTCACAATAACTGAGTTGTCACATGTGAATGGAGAAAGTCACGAGGTTCTGTACAATGAAGAGGATGAAATGGGTAAAGCACAGACTGCTTGTCTAGAGTCAGACAACAGCAGAGCTTTGCAACTGAGAGACCAGCAGGCTCTCAGCCTGCCTCAAACCCTTGCACTTTGCCATCTCTGTACCACATCATTCTCAGTGCTGTGAAAATTAACCTTTCTTGTAGCACCTAGGCTCTTGTCCTGAGGATTTATGTGCTCCCCAGCAAATTCCAAATACTTTCAAAATACAAGGATACATTATATTGTTTTATGGGATTTTTAAACTAGAAGTTAGTGCATCTTGGCAGACTTTAAAAGGGAGAAATAGCAAAGGTTCTAGAATGTTTTTGAATATATTGTTCCATATACAGTGTGGCCCAACCTGAAGAGGGATGAAGCACCTCTATGATACCTTCATACTCTACCTGCCCATCTCTAACTCTTCAAACAATATAAACTTCCATTTTAAAAGTGGCACACTGGGGAAAGACGAGAATCAGTATGGATGGAAGAAGACAGATGAAGGGTGACTTTGACCCATGCATATGCTTGAGAATTACCAATGTTTGGAGGCCCAGCCTGAGCTCTGGAAGCATTCATGGATTTTTTTGAGGCTGGAAAAGACCATTGTTGTTTGATTTTCTATAGAACATTACCAAAAGATAACACCCTTCAGTTTTTGCTTGACATTCATAGTTTCTGTTTAGTTTTTTGAAAGTGGAGCTTCACATATAGACTGAAAATGAAGGGTAGTCTACCATTTTCTAGATAAATTGTTTCAGTTATGTCTGGCCCTCTCTGCTGAAAAGTGTACCTTCTACTGCTAGTTTGAATAGCTGCAAAGTCTTGCAATCATATTTCTTTCTGTGAGGTGAAAGACTGGCAAATTATTTGAAGTCCTTTCCAGTGTCCAGCCTGATCTCTGCTCTGACCCGTGGACTGGCATAACCCAATATAACGCACCATCTCCAGATACTCCCTCTGTTTCCAAAGTTATTGCCGGACAATTGCCATCCCTTGAGGGCCAGAAAATCCTCTTGCAGAACTCCAAAGCAGTTCTCAGGGTATGTTTTCATTGTGTTTAAATTGGTTCTCAATAAAAGCAGCTCAATATGGCTTGAAAGTTGTTCAGACACTTAGTATTGCTGATCCTATACTACTTGTAGGACACAGCTTAGGCTGGCTTTTTTGTCTCTGTTAAGATCTATCCTTTCCTTAGCTGGATATCTGTTTCAGATATATTTGGCCTCTTTCTACCCTACAATATTGAACTTCCATGAGAAGTCATTTTCCTTTGTTAACTCAGATTTCAATTACCTCTCCCAGAGATGGCATGGTTTTCATTTAAGCCTTGCCTTGCTGCTTATGAGCATCTTTGTAAAGGCTCTTCCTATCAGCTAACTGCAGACATACAGATAATATGCCTCTGATTCTTCTGCCTTCTTTAGGCAGCATCAACTGAATTTTGCCCTGGAAAGATTCTGCCAGATTTTTAGCTTCACCAATCAAAACAATATTGTTGTGTCTTTTCTACAGCCATATGTGATCTTTCCATTTCTTCAGGAGAAGAAATTTAAAAAGTACCTTCTGTCTGTCTTTGGTTTATTATATGGACAAGATCAAAGTGTTCTAACTGTTCTGAATGGTTATAGACTGACATGTATTTACCATGAGGGAGATGGATTAGCCTGTTGTGCCAGTTTGCCAACTCTCCTGAATGCTGAAGGTCAAAAACAAGCTATGGCTTTCACTGCTTCAAAATTACACCAGTGTCAGAAATTTGTAGAGAAGCCACATAGCGTTATTCTGGCAGAGTTCTTTGAAGCACTGTACCTGGGACATGGCTGTTATAATTCCAGTTGCAAGGATCCCAAGCCTGCAGTCATTATTCAAGTAATACAGTTGATTCTTCCATTCCTACTGGCCTGGGCAAATGTTGCTTGTTGCCTTTACCTGTGGTGTAGTCCATGTTGAACTACACAGAGATCCAGCATCTTCTTCTACAGGAACTTTATTTATAAGTTGTTTTACTTGTTGTCCCTTGAACAGTCATCTGTCCTGCTTTCTGCAGTGTTCTTTGAACTGTGCAAGGAATAAGGCGAGTTACATCCATTTTCCCTGAAGGGAGGCACAAGCATCAGGGTCAAGCAAAGCTGATCTCAGGCAGAGCTCCACAGACATCTCTGAGAAGAGCTGTCTTTCACCATTTTGGTTCTCAAAGTGTTTCCAAGACAAAAAGAAATAGAACCTGCACGGCTACAGTTCTACCTTGTCCGAGATGTTGTTCACAACAGCAACACCAACCATACAGCAAAAAGATCATCTTCAAGCGTTGAAATGGCCTTAGTTTATGCCAAAAAAAAGAAAATGTGATTTCATTTCTCTAATAATTAGCCTGTTAAAAAACAAATGCTTCTCTGATACAAAGCACTGAAAATTAAAAATCCATGATAATGCTTGCAACACAAATATTCTGTTTTGGAATTAATTAGTTGCTATCTTATTTATCACTTTGCCCATTTAAGTTTATTTTTTTCCTCGTTTGGTCATCCTTTGGCAAGTCACACCAAAGTGCTCAAAGACATTTAGTCAGTACCAGTTTAGCCATCTGACAGTAGATGTGCCCAAGAGAAATGCACAAGAGACTGAGTTCCATTTTTCATTTAGTCTTCCCCTGCCTCTATGAGATGTAGAGAACATAAATTTTATACTTTGTCCCAAGTCAGATTATATAATATGTTCTATGAAAACCACCTGTACTGAGAAAGGTCATCCTTGGAGTATTTCAGTCTCAGCATCTTTACACCATGCTGAACCTTGTAGTGATAGTATGTGAAAATCCATTATCAGTCAGGCCTTCAGCATACATCTCAGCTGACCTGTGCAGTAGGGGTGTGATCTACCGATACATGACAGTCAGTAGGATGGAGGCTGATACTACACTTTTTAATGTCACCAGGACTTCAGTATAGTCATCTTTCTACTTACTGTCTATGGATCTTTGTTGCTTTATTTATAGGCTGTCACCCCAAATGCCTTGATGTTAATGAGTCATCTCCCCTTGAGGCATCTAGGCAGTGCTTTTCAGAAAGAGAAAATCAAACTTGTGAGTACTGACTGCTCCTGTCAAGTAGAAGGGAAGCTCTGGCTAATTGAAGGTGCAGCATCAACTGTACAAAAAAACTCATCTTCTGTTCTCAGATTGACACCTTTAACATGGAGCCTTGAGGTTAAGGGAGAGAAACATCAAGAGAAAATGGATGACAGAGTTGTTCAGGGGGGCAGAGCCTTGCATAAATTAGTGTAACTGCAGTGATACCAGTCCCAGTGTGTTTCAGGTGAGAATCCAGCCCTGAGTCACTAATTAATTGCAGCACTGTGCCTAAAATATTACGGACTGAGAAATCTGTGACAGAGCTGATACCTCTGACATCCTGTCCTGCATTCATTTCTTTAGACTCTATTCAGACAAAGTAGGCCAGTTTCTGTCCCCTTACTCTAGGACATTTGTCATAATTCTACTGAATCCATTTATATCACTGAAGCAACCTAATTATGATTGGGAAAAGAATACTGGCAGTTCTTAGTCACAAAAACATTCATCCTAAAATGATTATATGGAGATGGTATATATTTAGCATATCTATTTTTGGTTAAGCTCTCCTAGCAAGATTGGTGGTAATTTTACAAAGGGTAGAAATGAATCAGCAGCCTCTTCCTTCGATATCTTGTGAAGCAAAAAACCTCTTTAAAACTGAAGTGCTTTGAAAAATGCAAAATGTTGTAATTGTTGTAAATTGATATGTGCTGAGTGGAGTAATTTAAAAATCATTAGAAGTCTGCATTTTTTACAGTAAAGTACTTCAAAAAGAAATGAAGGCATAATACAGTATATTAATATAGTTCAAGACATCTCAAATAGGTTTCAAAATTAAACATCAAAAACTGCAACTTGAAAAAGTAATTAGGTGAACCCATTTCATCGTAATCAGAAACTCTTCAGGTTTAGGGAATTGCAATGTATGGGTGTCAGTCATTCTCATTTTCCAAGGACAAGGATGTTCACTACAAAGAGCTTACAGCAGAGAAAATAGCCTTGAAATTTCCTCAGTACATGATGTAATGTCGTGCATCTTCTATAGACTGCTCAGTTGCACTTCCACTCTGCTTCCTATTTTAGACAAATCTCAAGAACTTTTTGATTATACTAGAAACGTCCTTCACTGTTTGGTTCTTAAATTATGGACTTGCTTAATTTCATCTAACTGTCCTCTTTCTGTAATTTGCCTGTTACTGCTCTGCTAATTAAAAGGATGATTGAAGTTCCCCTGCTGTACATTGACATTGTAGAAAGACTCTTCCCTACTACTGTATATTTCATTGAAAAGAAAAAAACTGTGTCTGAGTAGCTTGATTTGTCTCTCCTGTAGAGTAGCAAGAGTTTGCAAAAATGTATCCGGTGAGCAAGGTTTCTATTAAAAACACACTAGTTAAAGATTGGAACACTTAATATGCATTGCTGCAGAATTGAAAAAGTTAAAAATTTAAGGCAGTGAAGAAGCACTCCAATAAAAATTACTTATCCTACATGTTTAAATCAGTCCACAGGGAACCAAAAATACCTGATGTAGTAATGTATTGGTTTAAGAAACAGGATAAGTCGAGGGTATGAGATATACAATGAGGAAACATGGGGTGTTTTTCAACCGATTGCTGCTTATTTTGCAGATATGCCAAAAATAATGTCCCTTTCCTTTTCTTTTCCTTCCTGAAAATTAAGATTCTTAATCTATTGCTGTCTGCACTTCATTCATCAATTAATGGGAATATTCCTTATTCCAATGTAAATGCAATTTAGTTAAGTCAGTAAGCCTCTGTAAATCCTAGTCTAGTCCACAGCAAGGTATTACTTTTTCCACAGGGTGGAATCCACAGACCCAGTTTTGGATGCTTTTATCTCAACGACTCTTGGCTTACCAGGAGGGAGATACCCAATTGCTCTGGTGATGGCAAAATGGTCCTGTTTACCCTCCACTCTGCGTAGCTGACAGCCTTTCCTCTCTGTCTGCATGGCATCGTGCCTCTACAGGGAGTCCATCCTGTCAGGAATGTCCCCCTCACTGTGCTTTGTGCTAGGCCAGTCCCAGGAGAGTGATGCTCCTTACGATCCTTGGGCAGCACTGGTGCAAGTTCCTGCAGATTGCAAAACTAGAGCTCTTACCATAAAGCTGCTGTCATTATCTAGTAGCAAAACCTGGCGAGTAAGTGGGATTTTAGTAGCAGCTCAAGTTCCAAAGTGGTTCAAGGACCTTTGAATTAGTTAAGGTAAGCGAGGGGTTTAAAGGTGTATATTTGTAGTTAAATGCCTGCATCCCTCTTTTACATGAAGACATCCCTCTTCTTCTACCTTACTGCCTACACAGGAATCTGAATCTACTGAACAGGGATTAAGAACCATGCTAAAACAAATGACAGGTTGTAGGATGCAAAGGTCTTTCATGAACATTCTGTGTTCAAGAAAATGTCAAGATGGAAATTCTGACTATGGAAGGCTTGTATTCCACAATAACCCTTTGTGAAAGAGGACTCAGGTAGGGAAGCTGTGGGAATGTTCTGCTCGTAGATGCTGCAGTGGAGAGGGAAAAGTAGCCAAGATGAACAACAGAACAGAAATGACACAGGAAATCTTCCACTTTTAATTTGCTAAGCCGAATCCAGAGATGAAACTCTCACAAATTATCCGTACCACCATCTTTTATAGGAGAGTTCTTGTGTTAGAGTAAGCTTCTGTTTCCTCACAGCTGGAAAAATACAAATGGGAATTGCTAGAGCAAGGGTAACAAAAGAACACTAGAACAACTAGAGGTTTTGTCCTTCAGTGAATTTCAGAATATCTGTTGTGCAAAATGTGCTGCATCGGTCCCTAAAAAGCAGATATTTATAATATTCTCTGTAAGTATTGTTCAAAAATAGCTATCTTTTCAACATATTTATGCAGCAGAGTCTGTGAATTTTAACTTCCTCTGAAAACAGGCAATTGCTGTTGGTAAAAGTCAAACCCATGAGAACTTGCCTACATACTACATTTCTAAGGGTTTTGGTTGTGTATATTGTTGCAAGGGTAATATCTGTAGACATGTAAGGATTTCTGAGTCTCTGCCCTCCTGAAGGACGTTTGCTTAAATGTTTTGGCTCGAGTAATATGTTTTAAATAAAATTTATAATTATCCAAAGATATTTAATGACAATGGGGCAAAAACTCCCTGTGTATTATAGCTACAGTGTATGTTCAGGTATGTCACTCTTCAGTCCAGGAAGCCCCAGCTATTTTATAAACAGATTGTTAAAACAGTGTCTATCACCTTGGGGTCCAAAATCATTTTCTGATGGAGTGCAGAGAGCTGATTTTTCATGTGACACATGATTGTTCATGTTCAACTCCTGCTCTGGTCCCCCATATGCTGAATTCAAAAATACCCTGAAGAAAAGTGGCCAGCCCGGTGGTGCCTCTGCCAGCTCTGAGGACTTGGTAGCAGGCTCCGCAGAAAAAATGCAAGTCATGAGCTGCACCTTTGGTTTGGCAGCAGTCAGGCAGAGCAGCAGCTGCCAGATGCATGCTGCTATTTCTGTTTGTGCTGCTGACACAGAGGAAGTTATGGTTTATTTACCGGGAGCTGCTTTGTGTCTGCGCTCACCTGCGCAGGCTCAGCTGTGAGCACGGGGACGTTTGCTGCCTGCTTGTGGATGGACACGGCGCTCGTAGGCAGAGGCTGAGCACTCTGGAACTTGTGATGCTTGAGGCTGCACTCCCTGGTTATGTGCAAGGGCTTGTTATGCCTCACTGCTGAGTTTGTCCAAGGAACTGTTTATTTGTGCTAAAATGGGAGGAAGCAAGGCCAGCTTCTTTTGCCTGTGAGCCTCAGACGCTACTTAGAAGCTGGCAGTGACTTTTGTTTTCTCACAATAGTTTTTCTTGTAATACAGATTGATTGTTGGGAACACACGGACCAAAGCCTTATTTTAGTTGATTCACTGTTTCATTGAATCATAGAATGACTTGGGTTTAAAGCCACCCTCCATCTTCCACTAGATCAGGTTGCTCAGAGCCTCATCCAGCCTGGCATTGAACACTTCCAGGGATGAGGCACCCCTAGCTTCTCTGGACAGCCTGCGTCTGTGACTCACCACCCTCAGAGTTAAGAATTTCTTCCTAATACCTAATCTAAACCTACCCTCTTTCAGTTTAAAGCAGTTTCCCTGTGTCCTATCACTACATGCCCTTGTCCACTGTTTCTCTCCCTCTTCTTCGCTCCCTTCAGGTACTGGGAGGCCACAGTTAGGTCATCCTGAAGCTTCTCTTCTCCAGGCTTAACAGATTTCCATCTTTCCATGTAAATTGGCTCTTCGGTGACAAAAATAAGATAAAAATCCCAGTCTTTTAAAAGCATTCAGTCCCAGTGCATAGATATACATTCTGCAAATCATTATCCCCTTTCTTTCTGAGTGCCAGCTCTGTGTCTGATTTAGGAAACAGTGGCATCTCTGTCACTTGTGGGCTGCCACTGCTTTTACACAGATGAATCTGAAGAGCTATTCCTGTAATACGTTGAGAAGTAATGCCAATGTCCACTTTTCAGCATTTTGAGCTCTTTTAAAATAGAGTAAATAAAATGTCTTCATTACTGAAGTTAGCAAGTACAACCAACATTCAGAACACAGACCAGCACAATTTTTGTGAGTGGACTCATATCCAAAGATCATCCTGTAAGCCAGTGAATTAAAGATGGTGCCTACTTATTGCAAATAATGCTTAAAAAAATCGTTGCTTCTTTACTGGGTATCACTATAAAACTTAGTAATTAAATAATTGTGGAAAGCTTTATATGCTGAGCAGAGCCCAAGTCACTGTTAACAATAGTTGTTCTGTGTACCACAGATTTAGTGCTTATATAGACATATCCTGATCCCCTCCAACAAACTGGTGAACTTTTGCTGAAAATAGGTGTCTCAAAATCTTTATTTTCTTTTGATGCTGTATTAGTTCAGGCAGTACCTGTGAGACAGCCATATTGAATGAACCTACTGAGCCGTCTCTTTGCCTATTTCCCTTTTCCCCACAAAGCCATGGTTGTTCTCCATGTTTCTCATCGTTATCACAGGCCTCATGCCTTCCCTGATTCTTGTGGTCTGTCACTTGCTCAACAGGTTACCCATTTTTCCTGTACGACTGGCTTTTCAGTCCAAGGAACTGTGAATTGAATTTTCCCCTCTGTGAGTGAGCACAAAGGCATTGCTTTCATCTTGCTCATTACGGCTCATGACAGATTGTTCTGGACTGCTTTCATACCAGTCTCCTGATCAGACAAAATATCGAACAAGGTAGATGTTGCACAGCACTTCCTTTTGTGGTTCTTGGGGTGTTGCAGAGGATTTCTGAGCTTGTTAGTCAGAGTATGTCTCCAGTGATGACTGACATCTCACTGCTTTGCTACAAGTACATCTTGATATGAAACAGTGAAGACAAATTATAAAACAGGACCAAATTTGACAAGGAAACTCCACATCTACTTGGGTAACAATATTTTAAAAATGTCGTGGTCAGATTTCTGTGTGCTTCTCCTTACCCTTGTGTCAGGCTAATCTTTCTTGCTATTAGGTTACACTTCTGCTCATTTATTTCAAACATTGCCCACACTGGCCTCATCCAACCTGCCCAGCCTGTAAGAATCTGCAGCTGAAGGCTCTTGTGCAGCAAGCCCAGCATAGTTGTATTCTCCTTTACATCAGTGCTATGGCTGGGTAAACAAAGATGTTCCCAGTGCCAAATAAGGAATCCTTTTCAGTGGTATCAATTTTCAGTGCTTTGGCTGCCTGAAATGAAATATCTGCTAGTATGTTTACCATTACCAGTCCAGCTTCTTCAGGCTGTATTGATTAAATTTTTGTACTGTAAAAATACCATTTTGAACCACAGCGAAATCGATATAGAGTGAGGTTTTATATATATATAAATTGGATTTGGATCAGGAAGAAAATCTTCATCAGATGAAAAATAAAGCTGGGTGAAAAAAGTATGATAAAAGATCTTAGAAGGGGAAAAAGTTGCTCTGTCATTTCCCCAACCTCTGTTGTATTTGCCCTCTAGACCTTGCTGTCTGTCCACTGATTACTTTTCTACACAAATAAATTTTCGAGCAAATTGAGTTCCAGTTTTGAAAGGATACTTGTAAATAGATGTAGCATTATCAGAAACTACCTTACAGGGCTTTTTTAATTCACTTGCATTCATGTATTCTGTGACACGCGGTAGTGCTAATGGCAGCCTTCCTAGTGGAGGCCAGAAGAGTTACTTATAGAGTACCTAATGCATGAGATGATGGCAGGATTATTTACAGAAAGCAATTAAACCCATTACTGTATGGACAGTGAAACATTCTGAGTAACAAACAGTGAGGATACGGCGTTTTAGTTCCAGTGGGTTTATTTTATATGTGATCAGAAGATAAGAAATATAGTTAGGTAACTGCAAGGCAAGACACCGGAAGGATTTTCTTCATAGAGCTCACAGTAGGAAGGTTTAAAATGAAGTAATGTTTGGGGAATGAAGAAGTTTCGGGGAAGTTTTGCCTTTGGTAGATACAGTTGATAGTTGTGCAATAATTGTTTCTGAATTATCCCAAATAATCGTCAGGGCTGTATGAAGTTTAGATCCCCCCCATTTATTTTCTGAAGTTACTGGCTATTCAGTAGTTCTTTTCTGCAGCTCTTGTCTCTCTGAGAAAGACCCAACCTCCTGAAGTGCCTCTCTGCCTCCTGGTAGAACAGCTCCTGAGATAATACTGAGCAAAACATGTGCCCGGGCCAGTCATTTACTCAGATTTCAGCTGTGCTGTTTGTTTTTTTTTTAAATGCTAGTGAAACCACACAAAGCATATTTTCTGGAATCACTAATTCATTTCATAACAAAACCCAGAGACCTACTGAAGAGAAAACAGAAGTAGATTATCAGTCATGTAATCATGTAGGAAAGGGGGTACTTAATATGAATTTAAGTATTAGAAGACATCAAGAAGACACATGAAAAGAATGGTATTTGAGGGAGCTAAGGCATGTCCATGCTTGTATAACGCATGGAAAACTGTAAATAGTTGGAATAAGTTATGAGCCTCTCTAATATCATTCAGAGCCAGAAATGAGGGCAGATTCAATTTAGAGTTGGACTTGTTTTCTCCTTAAGTTTTTTTCCAAATAATTCTTCTTTGGCTTAGCATAGCTTTATATGCTTGCTGCAGTCTTGCTTCGTGACAGTGTCAGAAAGGATAAATATCAATAGCTGAATAAATTTAAGCATTCTAGTCTGATAACAGACTGTAGTAGAAAAGTATTTCAGATAAATGTTTCAGTTCAGGTGAGATGAATCTCACTCTTCACGTCTTTTGTTGGGATGGGCCACCATGTCCCACTTTGGGCAAGACAGAATCTTTGGAAATGACTGTGAAAATTATTTTGGAGAGCTATATGATAATAAATTCAATGCAATAGTTTTGCAGATAGAGTTCTTTGAATTTATTCACCCAACTATAGTGCACTGTTGTGGTATTGTGAGGTGATCTTTAACATATTTCGGTGTCACATGCAATGCTTAGCATGCAATGCATGAAAAGAAGGATAAGGAATGTTGCAGCAAGAGAAGTTTAGATTGAGAGAATATTTGTCTGTGAAGATGGTCTGATAATGGTATGAATTGCCTGTCAGAGTATAGTCCTGTTCTCTGTTGCTGGGGGTTTTTCAGAGGTGCCAGGTATGATTTAATTAGAAAAAATAATAGATGATCCTGTGAAGTCCTTTGCAGATCAGTCATTTGTTGATGATCTGTCATATTGATTTATTTCTGATTGTACTAAATTTACGTTAAGTTCTGTGGCAAGTTCCCATCACGTGTTCCTCGATGGTGTGGAGGATAGGGAAGAGACAGGCAATGCACCATTGCTGCCTCTCCACGCAGGCACCTGATTTCAATTTTCCAAAGGAAACATGTTCACAAAACCTGGCAGCTGACAGAAAAGGACTTCAGCACTAGTGTTTTGAAGACATTTGCAAATCCCTTTGACTTCCATCTCAAGGTTGAAGAGCAGGTGCCACTGGACACTGGTATAACCCATGTAGTACTGATGTGTTGCCCCTAAAAGAAGTTGTCCCTTGCTTGATCATAGATCACAGAATGCTTTGGCTTAGAAGGGATCTTAAAGATCATCCAATTCCAGCTCCCCTTCCATGGACAAGGGTGTCTTCCTCAAGACCAGGATGCTCCAAGCCCAATCCAACCTGGCCTTGAACACTTCCAAGGATGGTTTATTGGCATAGCTGTGGTTGAGTGCAAAAAAATTACACACCTAACTAACACTGTGACACTGCTGGAAAAGCCAAGATCAGATGCAGTTAACATCCAAATTGCCAAAGAAGTTTATGTAAATTGGGAAAATAAGCTGTACCACAAAAATAACATCTCTTCTAATACAGATATGTACAACTTAATGTCTGCGTGGAACCTCTACAGTGCACTCCTAGGTAACCTTCTTTAAGGGGAACAAATTTCCATTAGGTTTTACAGAAAAAAAAAAAGCTCACGTGCTTTTGAAACTCCTGAAACTTTACGTATTTGAACTTTTTTGTGGTGTAAAAAATTATATTAATAAAGTCAGTTGCTGAAAATGAAAGCTAGAACAGAGTTGTCTCCAGGACACAGCAGGAAGGTAATTTAAAAAGCTCAGGAACATTGTTGAAATTATCATGCAAACTTATTAAATGCAATGTATATTTAAATTGAAAAAACTTCTTTATTAGGTCTAGATAGGTGATTTTTTTTGCCTCTAGCAGTTAAGCTTATTGGGTGAAATTCAGGGTAGATTAATTTCTAATCTTTATGGAAAACCACTTATTAAAAAATGGATAGAAAAATTATTAATAGAATACTGAAAATTTAGACTATCTGTAGAACAAGACTCGGAACTGAACAAAAGTATAATGAATGTTTCGTAGTATTTGGCCACTTTTGTTTACATATAGTTTTGTATTCTTAGCATGATTTTCTAGGAGTTATTTCTGACACATGTTGAATTAACATTAAAATCTTCCCTTATCATTACAAATTATAAAATATTTAGCTTTAATTTCCCTTTTCATAACACATAAGTAGGAACTTATTATAAAACACATTTGAAAGAACTCATTGTTGACTTAGGTAATTAAAACTAGGAGTGTGGAGTGAATATTTAATGCTTTTTAGATTAGCTCAGGAATGATCAAGTATTTGTCTCCTTCCCAAGAATATGTACAAATAATGGTTCACAGCTCACATTTGCCTTTTTCCAGGAAATTAATGAGCATTCAGAATTAAGGACATGTCAGTAAAAATTCTAGACTGAGTTGAACATTTTTTAAATCTCTTCTTCATTAATTGGTGTGAGTCTGAGGACTCAGAATTTTAGATTTGATGCGAACTGTATTTGATGAAAGTCTGAGGGAAGCTGCCAGGGTCGGCTGAGGCCAGCCCCGGGCACTCTGCCAGCACGATGCTCGCAGTGACTCTGCATGGCTGGGCTTTTTTCAAAAACAAAATTAACTTTCCAGGCCTACGTTTAGAGACCCTTGTTTGGATTTCGAAGTGTACAGGTACAAAAACTGATGCAGCGCCATGAATTACTGTGAATTTGGGTGACTCGGTTTCCTGGGAACCCTGAAAATTCACATGTACTGAGGAGTGGGTCTCAGCCACAGACCAGCCTGCAACCCAGCTTGCTGCACAAGGTCTGCCCAGAGCTCAGGCAGGCAGGTGTATATCCCACTAAACCGTGGCACAGAGGAGTTTCAGGGAAGAGATGGGTTTATGGAAGCCTACAAGCCTAAACACCAACATGGTCAAGGAACTTAAGGAATTGTGAGCATGGCACTGTACACTGCAAGAGTGAATGGCAATTCATGGAACAGCACAAGTAAAGGCTTGTGATGTAGTATCCCTGAGTCAATCCAAACTGTGCCTCTTGTCACCTGTCTCCCTTGTCACCTTAAATAAGTCATCTCTTTGCTCTTGTCCTTTGCAGTCAGATGATGGCACAGCTTGCGGCACCTCAGCAGGACAGTCTCTGTCCAGGCTGGGATTTGCATCTGCTCCCTCATCCTGCCTGTATTGCTGCTTTGATCTCTCCTTGGGTTGATTTAGCTCAGCCAGCTGTCAGGTATTAACCCAGGAAAATAAACTGAATAATTATCTGACAGTTCCATGATCTGAAGCATCTCACCAATTTCATCTCACCTAAGCGCTAGGCAGGGATCACAGAGCCGGGAGATGGATGGAGAGGAGGAGGAGTGGAATAGCTGTTTCAATCAGAGAAGACGTTTTTGGCTGTCTGAACTGCTGCACTGACCCACAGCTCAGAGCCCTTCCCCACTCTGCTGCCTCTGCTGCATTTTGTGGTGCTTCTGTGTCCTGTAGGACCAACTGCTTTGGAAAGAGGAGGAAGATGCTCCAGCGAGCTGAACAGTTGCATCATGTCTGACTTGCTGTCCGCCTTCACTTCTGCATGAATTTTTGCCACATCAGCTTTATTTGAAGCTATTTACCTAGTTAATGTTACTGTATAATTTCCCATTGCAGTTGGTCCCTGAGCACTCACTGGAGTATCTCATTTTCTCCAGTCTCTGGCGGAAACCCTCAATACAAACACAAATGCTAATGTGGCTCCCTGCTACACAGAGGTTTCTGGGCTTGTTTATCTGCAGGAGGAGTTAAAAAAACAATTTTGCATTTGAAAACAGGACAACCTGAACTGATAATCCTTTTTTTGATCTTAGTTGTTTGAATTAGTTGTGGATTAAAGCTGCATGTTCTACCACAGCATTAATAGGATGATGTTAGGCTTGATTTCTCTTGCTTTGCATGAGAAGTCTGTGGAGAATCTTGGATTTGCTTGGCAGAAGAATACATTATCATGGTAAACAACAATTCTGAAGCCTTATGAAATCACAAAAAGAATGTAAGTCTCAAGGTTGCCTCAGTGACGACAAAGTGTGAATTGGCTGAGCTGCAGGTCAGCTAAGGTAGCTGAGGAAAGTGGTCCAAACTAAGAAACCTCATTTCATTACATCTGGTGCTTACAAAATTTGGTTTGGTTTTCGTTAAAGAACATTTAGACTAATATTTTGGGGAAAAATATTCATTTTTAAAAGGCAATGCAGGAACTAGGTAAGTTCAAGTATAATCTTATGTTGGAAAATAGAACAAAAAAAAGAAGCATAAGCCTTATGAGTGAAGACTGTACAGACTGACCTAGGATATTTTTTATAAGATAGGCGGTCTAGTATCTCCACTTCATTAAAGATTAGGAGCTTAAGTTGTGTTTAAACATTTTATTCCATATGTAGGGAAAACAATGGAAAACTTTCTAACATTTTAAGGTCTGTTTAATTTTTTGATTTTAAAAGGGGACTGTGTGCAAGATCTGTCCCTGTCCCTGTGGTGGGAATGTGCCTACATTGTCTTCAGCTCCATGCTGTTGTTTCTTTTGTTTGTTTGGAAGATGAGTTTGTCATGATTAGATTCTGCGGGGTAGACAGACGGGGGATGCAGCCATGCATGCCGTGAGTGGGAATGTGTTCCAGGTTTTCCACAGCTGGTTCTTCAGTCTATTTACAGACAGAGAAGTGGCAGGAGCTGCTAGCGCTGCTGACAGGGTCAGAAGCTGTATGCATTGCTTTGTTTCCCCACTTCAGCCATTGCCACTTCTGTATTCCAATGCCTGCAATCTTCCCTGAAGTTTTGGAATCAGTTGAACTAAGCCAGTCCCACAAGTGCAAAAATCTGTGTCGTAGAATGTCAGTCCAGAGAGTCAAAAAGACCATCAGTTCCACTTACCTTAGTATATTGTAAACTACACAATCATCTTAGCAATCTTCGCCACTTGAAGTAAAATATCAAAACAATTAAAATGAACTAGAGGGAAATCAGGGGAGATCAAACACATCCCTCTAGCAGCCTGAATTCTTCAAGTATTTGCTAAGTGTAATTCTCAGGAGTAGGCCAATGCTCAAGCTGGAAAGATAGGTTCAAATAAAACCAGTGATCCTCTACCAGTCTGCTTGGGGGTGATGCTTTTGTGATCTGGTGGGATCAGTTTACTTCCTAAACATAGGAGCAATTCTTTGGACAGCTTCAGTACCAATGGAATAAGAAGGCAAGTCCTCCTATAGTCCTCCAAGAGATCTCCCAGGTGTCCAAGGAACAAACAAGTAACAAAACAAAAGAGCCAAGACAAATTATGCAGCAAGGGGTTGGAAGTGCTTTCCAGTACCTGCAGGCAGTCCAAGGCATGAAGTAGTAGATTAATATATGATCAGCAGGTCACAATCAAGACTTTTTAAGGTATAGCGCCCCAGACTCAGCACAGTTTTTCATTTGAATATAAAAGAGCACTTTTCTTTTCTTGTCATACATATTGTTTTTCAGGAATATCATAGAATCTTATAATCTGATAATTATTTTATTATATAAAATATAATACTCCAGTACAACACAACTCCCTGTCTGAATACTAAATTTAATTTTTTTTATATAGCTGATTTTGACTTCCTAAGGACAGTACTTTGCAGTTGCTTTTACTGAATTTTGTGTGATGTTCTTTACCATGCCTTCTGCTTCTGAATTTGAGTTGGACAATGCTCTTGCAGTTTGTCACTCACCCATCCTTTTGACTGGGCACTGTGCTGTCACCCTGGCTATTAACAAAAATAAGGACTAAGCTCTCAGTCAAGACAGAGCCCAGCACGTCTTTGATGTCACTGTGCTGCTCCAGTTGTGTGCTGCTTTTTCCTTTGTGTTAAAATGATTGGAAGATAAGATTTCAATTTAAACTTTAAAAACTTTCCTTGGTATGTGACAGCATTTGTCACTACAAATGCTTTTAAGGTTGTTTATATACAATAAATAGTTCCAAGATCTAAATGATCATTGTTTAAAATCCGTCAAGGGAAAAATCCTGCCACAACTAAATATGTAGCACTGACATTTGAAATCAGAGCAGGCATGAGTGTTTGGCTTATATTTTAAGTGCTGTCAGCTGCTTTCTGAGAGGAAGGAGGAGACATTTCTGTAGCAGGTTAATTGCAGGATAACAAGCAAATCCTGTGTCTTTCCAATAATTATTGTAAATAAATTCAAACTACATGGAACCTTTCTATAATGAAACCAGTCCTTTCACAGAACAATTTCAGTATATGTGGAAGTAGAATTGCAATTAGTATTAGTGGTGATGTATTGAAACAATTCAGGACTTTCATGCCATTTCATGATCAGGGCTGTTCTACAGTGCCCAGGTAGAGAAATTCTTCCAAGGGCAGTGAAGGAAGTATTACTTGAAACAACTTTCCTGGTTTCTTAGCAGTTGACTCATGAAGGTCAGGAAGGAAGAAAAAAGCCTGAATCCTCGAAAGCCATTTTAGAACTAGGGGGGTCTGAATGGCGTGTAGGTCATGCAGTGTTGCATGCTGCTGTCAGAGTGAGGTGCTTGCCTCGCCTCTTACTCCCTTTCTGGTGGCTCTCTGTACTGCAAGTGAAGATCATTTTGTCATCACTACAAACATTTGGATATCTAAAGGATTAGTTTGCTTATATGTATTTTATGTGCCACTTTATCCTTTAATTCAGCTCACAATATTTGAGTTTGTAAGAGATTTTAGAATTGAGTCTCAGAAGAATTAGTTGAAAGATAGGGACTTTTTCACTTTTTCATGTCATTGTTTATCTGGTTCAGACCTACCCTCTACCTGGTTACTCTACCCTCTGCAAAGCCATAGTTTGCAGTCTCTGCCCCAAACAAATAAACGATCTGACAAGTAACTTCTAAAGAAGGAGGTAGTCAGATTGCATTAAGTCTGTACGGAGTGATAAAATCCCACGTTTGATCCAGCTGATGAGTGACATTCATACAGAAGTGAATTAGTCTTGACGCAAAGTCTGTTCACAGTATGAAAGTGCTGTTCCACACGGTGTACTTTTGTTTTTTCTGTGCAGAGCTGTGCACCCTGGACTGTGGCAGCCACGGCGTGTGCTCCAGAGGGATATGCCAGTGTGAAGAGGGCTGGGTGGGCCCCACCTGCGAGGAGCGGACCTGCCACTCGCACTGTGCTGAGCACGGGCAGTGCAAGGACGGGAAGTGTGAGTGCAGCCCCGGATGGGAAGGGGACCACTGCACCATTGGTAAGGGGGTTTTGTACCTCAAGAAGCGAAATACATGAAATCTTAATCCGTTTTGCCATCATTCTGATTGAAATCTGTGTGGAAAGATAGAGACTCAGAATCCAGACAGGTGTGGAAAAGGTGCCTCTGCACTCTGTCCCACAGAATAGCAACTTGGCACAGCTTTCTGTACAGAGGAAACATCAGATTAATTAATTTAAAAAAAACACAGAAAGGAAAGATAGTTCAGTCCTAGTGTATCTTAGGGATGTGTTCATATATGAATTTTGTAGTCAGAAAGGAAAAAAATGTTTAAAAAATAGAAGGTGTGAGGAGATGGAGCTATTATTTACCTTACGTAATTTTTGCATTAAATCCCCTGCCTTACTGTCTCAGTAAGTCTGTTACATATTTTGCTTACTGCTAATGATGTTTTTCCTAGAGCTGACTTCTAACAATATTCCTAATAAGGTATAGCTTTCAGATCTTTTTAGAAGTCGTTAGTCTACTATAAAAATGTAATAGTTATATTTTTTATGAAATCCACAATTTTTTGCAAAGTCTGAGAGTGTCTCTCCCTAAAATGTCCCAAAGTGAGATTATTACCTATTTTTCAGATTACCTTTTTTTTTTTTTAATTACCTTTTCAGCGTAAGGTCTCATATTTGTTTCTTGAAAAAAAATGTAGAATGTGTTATCTTTATCTTGAGTGTTTTAAGATAATTCATTCACTGACTCTTGAATTTGCTAAATCAGGTTTGTTAAACCAGTAATTAGGTTTGTGATGGAGGAACAGCCTAATTTTCTGAAGATTGTTTAGAGCAAACCCAGAGAAGGACCAAAATATTTAAAGATAAAAAGTCCTGACATTGTAGGCAATGCCAGGTGTGGCCCCTGCACACTTGTCATCAAATGGAGAACGATCACAAACACAATGTTCTGGTCACAGCAGCAGGAATAGATCTGCCTGCTGGAAGAGGGAGACATTTTATATCTAAACCCCAGGTGTCAAGCCATAAGCAAATGTATTTTCATTTCGTACAGAAGTTTGATCCATCTCAGTTTTGTTCTTTTCTTTTTTAAGCTCACTACTTAGATGCTGTTCAAGGTAAGTTTTTCATATCAGCATTCAAAAAAAAAATAAATAAAAAAAAAGAAAACATACAAAACTATTGGGAATGGTGTGTTTTCTGTTACTTATTTTGTTTGAGCTTCTGCACTGCTAAGTTCCCAGAATAGATGACACATTTGTTTGTGGATATATATATAGATATAGATGCGCACATGGAGACAGAGATTTACAGCAGAAAATGCATTTTTTAATAAGTAATGTGCTCAACTCATTTGCGAAGTTGTAGCAATGTAAGCATGTTTTACAGGGCCATCTGATGTGCCGTGTTAGGCAATTCCATTTTTTGCTCTTGTTTATCATCCAAAGTAATGCCAGAGCTGAGGACTTGCTAAAAAGCTTGTTTTGATACTGTCTCCCATGAGAAGTAAAAAAAAAAAATACTCTTTTGTCATTTATGCTTAAAGTAAGTTTCTTTTGGTAGAGAAGTACTCTCGTTTTTTAAAGCTGTCTGTGCCAGATGTGATCTAGTTCTCTTCAAATCATTTGATACAAGAGTTAAATTTGATGCTGCTTTGTGTCTGGTGCTGTTCATTTGATTCCCGTGCCTTGCCGCAGGTCCTGCTCATTCATGTCAGTGCAAGAGCCTTCCCCCAGCGTGACAGCAGTCCCTCTGCCTGGCCCAGGCTGAGCAGAGCAGTGATGCACAGCCCCTTCCAAAAATACTGCTCACTGAAACTCCAAACTAACCATTAGTTCAGAAAGATCTCAGTGCTTATTTTCTGTTTCTTGTTTTATTTCTTTGGAATTAGATAATAATAAAAGCACATAAGTATTCATTTTATTGCATTTATAGACTTAGAGGGTAACCATACACAGTAGCAAAATATAATCATGTACAAGAAATTAATTAACTCAGCAGAACAGCGATAGAAAGTGGGAAAACATCCATATTACCCGAAAGAGCTCTCACATCCTGCCCTTTGCCCCAACACCCTGAAGGAGGCTTTTATAGTATATTTGGTGGTTGCCAAGTTAATGTTGTTTTGGAGTAGCATCTTCCATAACTCCATGTGAGAAAATGGTGCCACCCATCTCCAGTTTTTCTGAGCAAGAGGGTCAGACTCTCTGATCCCTCTGTTTGCAGATGTGATCGATAAAACTGTGCCAAGGGTGAAAAAGAGGGAGATCATGTGACTCATGTAAAGTTACCAGGAAATGTGCTGCCTGTGGGGCTGTGAATCACAGCCTGACAGACCAGATTCCGAGTGGCTCCTCCAAAGTCCATTTGGAGCATCTTGGGGCTGTCAGGCACTGATTCTTCTTTCCTTCTCAAAAAAACCCTCTCTCTCATAGCACCTATGTGCTGATGATCGGTATCAAGTCCATAGGGGCTTTCAGACCCTGTATGTCCATACTGGCAAAGAAAAAGGAGCCATTTTAGAAGTGATGCCACTCACTGTCAAACTTACTGCCAAGCTTTATTCATTGTCCTTTGGCTCTGTGTGTGACATGGTGAGGATCTGACAAATGTCTGAGCTGGCACTGCACTCTGCAAGCAGATGGACATGAGTGTACACAGCCAGGAGACTGTTCCTCTCTCGCTCTTCCAGGCAAGAAATCTAGATGTGAATGTCCAAATTACCATTGATTCAGAGGTTGCATTTTCTTATAATCAAGAGGATGCTACAGTCCTTGGTCCAGTTTGGATCTAGAATCAGCACCACCAAAGGGCAAGTGTTGGTCCTGTTGGAATCACCTGTAAGGGAGGAAAGGAACAGGAAGGCAATTCTCCCTCAATTGCCTTATGTGGAAAGAGTGTGTTGTAGCATAAATCAAATTGGCTTTTTCTCAGTCAGATGAGTATTTATGAACAGAATAAAAAGGTCACTTCCGCTCCCTGCAATGTGTAGGATTATATCCACAGATGCCAGTTTGTCATTTAGACAGTAGTTTCCATGTCTGTCTTTGATATAAATCTTGATTATGTGTGTGATATTGTTAGTGATATACAGTTTATTTTTCAATAGAGAAAGAGATGGACATGACTTTAGAACTTTATAGCATGACTCTACTCACTTTTTTCCTGTGCACAAAATATTAAACACTAAAAAAAATCCCCGTTCCTCACTGAGAAGCTACTTTTGGGCAAGCAAAGGGAAGGACCAAGTTGGGAATTTTTCCGTATTCGGCCATAAATGTAAGTGACTTCTAAGCTGTGATCATTTGGAGGCAGCAGGTATAGTGCTAGAAGTAAGAATGTTAATGGATAATTGCAGCTGCAAAATAAGAGAAAATATCCCTTCATGAAGGCTTTTTTTTTTTTTATATACTTTCTCTTTTAGATGGTTGCCCCGGTCTGTGTTATGGAAATGGGAGGTGCACTCTTGATCAGAATGGGTGGCACTGTGTTTGTCAAGTGGGCTGGAGTGGCTCAGGATGTAACGTTGTCATGGAAATGGTGTGTGCAGATAACCTGGACAATGATGGAGGTATGATACATAATTCATGTGTCTCTGTTTATCTGTCACATCCTTGACTGCCATTTAAATCCATAGCTTTTGGTGTATGCTTTCCCTTTTATCACAAAATGTCAATGTTGGTCTGTTTGCTGAAGACAGTTATTCCACTGACTTCATCTGAAGCAGCACAATGAGGGAACAGACCCTTGTGCTGGATGCTGCTGAAGGCAGGAAGTATCTGTGGCCATATCTACCATCCCAGTACTTGCTTTTTTCTCATAAAAAGCAAAACAAAACAAAAGTGTAATAAGTAATTTCCTGTATCTCCTTTCCACTCTTCCTCATAATTCTATCAGTCTTTCAGAAAAAAAAGCCAAGAAATACCCAGATGGAGGAACCTCTCTGACTGTCAAAATGCATCCAGTTAGTCTTCTATTATTATTAATTTAATATATATGCAAGCATAAAGTGCACATTTACAGTTGCTTTTAACATTAGTCTCTCTCTTAATATTTCTACTGAGACACAGCACAGTTCTTGCAGTTATGTGGACCTACTTTTGAAGGACTGTTGAGGAAACCAGTGTAGAAAGTGTGAAGAGATTTTGGAAAACAGAGCCCTTTACTGAAATAATAATTTGCTCCTTTTTATCAGTTGAACAAGGGCATTTGGCACTAGGTACTCCCTACTTCAGTCCTCTGTGATCTTGATTTCATTCTAAGGTTGCATAAGTTTTCGGTTTGCTGGGGAAAACATAGTTCTTTCATATGCTGGTCTCTGCTTCCTTTCCAATAGTTTGTTCTAATACACAAGCTGGAGCCTTTTTTTTAAGAAAAAACATCTAGCTCTATTTCAGACTTGCCAGTGGGAGAGAAGCCACAATATTCCTGACTGGTTGCTCTCAGAGTCAATTATTTTTTCCTATGTGTTTTAGGAATACTCATTTACTGAGTGGTCAAGGACTATTGCTTTTCTCTCCTTTACCTACTTACTACCAGCCTTTACTGTGTGCCTGTCCCATCCTAAGAGCTGTGCAGCTTTCTCATTCAGAAAGTGGATTCAAGGCCAGGTTGGATGAGGCTTTGAGAAACCTGGTCTAGTGCAAGATGTCCCTCCCCACGGCAGGGGGTTGGAGCAAGGGGATCTTTAAGGTCTCTTCCAACCCATACAGTTCTGTGATTTTGTGACCAGCCCCAAACATGGTTAATTTTTTTTTCCTAGATTGTGCACTGAGATGTATTAAAATGCATATTATCTTATTGTGTCACACCTAAAGACCATATCAGTGTCCTGGATGAGATCTAATACTCAACTGTAGTGGGAAACCTTGCTATGATGATTGTTTTCTTCTAGGTCATCGATAAATTAAGCTCAATGTAGGTCCAAGAACTGAGGTCACTGTGGGACCTCAATAGAAACACTCTGACTCAGTGATGATTCCTCATTTACAGATATATTTTGAGAACTTCTGATTTTGTATCCTGTGGGCTCTAAGACCCTGCTGTCCTTTGGCAAAGGCTTCCTCATTTCTGAACCGTATTCAAAATCGTCTTATTCCTCTCATATCCTTCCTTTTCCACCTTATTTCCAAGAGGTCCAAGAACCCTGTCTCTGCCCACTGTCTGTGCTTTCCTGCACTAGTGTGTGTCCCTGTCACACAAGGTCCCACAGCTGGCATCCCTGCCCCCCTGTGCTCTCCCATCTGTCGCTGCTCTCCCCTGCTGCCCGAGCCACTGACTCACCCGCCCGCACTCTCAAATCTGCCCACTAAAACCCCGTTTAGCCTGTAATGTATGGAAAGCATTTTCTGATACACTGTGAACTGGCTCTGTATAAACTGCCCTGTACTGTAGTTTTGGGTGCTTTATATTCTGCAATAACAGTGAGTTATTGGAAGGGTTGGCACTTTTAACTCTAAATCTCCTTGAATTTGTCAGTTTAAGGCAGACAATTCACATCATTTCACTGCAGGTTTTAAAAGCAATTTTCTTTTCCCTTTTTAATGGGAATATAACATGGACAGCTCTGTTGACATTAAAATTAGAGATAAGTGCAGAGAGAAATATTTAATTAATCTGACTACTACAGATGGGCTAAATGTAATTAAGTTTTCTTCACAATCAATTTCATATAAGAAAAGAAAATTATATCTACATATTATAACTGCTTCTCTTTATATATATATATGAAGTTCATAGGACCTGATTTGGCATAAGTTTAAATTAGAAAAATTCCCTTAAACTCATTGGAGTTATTTATACCAGTGTTAGATGAATATGAAATCAGAAGCTGTGTGTTTCAGGGTTTGTATACCAACACAACAGGAAAATCAGGACCTGGGACGGAGGCGTGACATTACCACTTAGGTCCTGTTTGCTGGGAGGTTGAGTCTTAGACTATGAGAATATTGTGGTGGCATAGCAAGTTTCCATCCATCAAGCTACACAGCAGGAGTAGGTTCAACAGGATAGAAGTTATTAGCATTTTTACCTGCAGCTGAGGTGAGTTAAGAGCTTGCACTCAGGTGAGTTAAAGAAACACAACTGAGAGGTGGTAACTTCCTAAGGCCTTAGGATGTGATCATAGTCTGTGACACATAGCCCAAGAGATAATTTAGTGCCCTTGTATAGGCAAAATCATGGAATTCTCACCTAGAAAGGGTCTTAATCATTCCATTTGTGTTTAAATCAAACATTTATATCTCAGTCCTATTGTGCTTCAAGTTCACGAGGAGCAGGTCACCACCAAAGAGCAAAGTTGTAGTAAAGTTCAGCAATTATCATTTCAAACAAACTCTAATTTTAGGACTTAGACAAAGGGATAATTTTGCGTAGTTATAGGTTATTTTTTCGGTTAATTTGTCACATGGTACTTTCAGGGGTGGAGAAAACTGAGATTTTTATCATTTAAAACTGCATTCAGAGACACAATAGGAAAAAAAAAACAGGTTAGTCCCAACCATAAGGATTCAATAATGTCATTTAATTGGCATGAGGAAGTGTTAGTGTTGTTTGCCCTGTATTAAGAGCACAAAAGCTTTGGGAGGGGGAAAGTCTTGAATTCCGTTTTTAAGGACTGATAATCGTATAAAGAAAAGCCGTAAGCATATTCACAGGCATCCTGGTCCTGCAGCCACTGAAGCATCAAGATCCCTTCAGTGCAGTTACTGCTGGTGGTAAGGTAAAACACGTGTGGAACTATCCTCTGGGGCAGGCAAAGTACAATTTCTTTTAGAGCCCCATTAGGATTCGCTGCACTTGTTCCCTGGCTGTACCATAACTGCCTTCCCCATTCCAGCTCATAACTCTCTGTTAGCTTTTTCCTGCTCACAGACTTAAGGGCATGTTTACCTGTTCAAATATCACTACAAATACCAGTGAAAAGGTCTTAGCATTATAACAGATGCACGATGGCATGGTTTGCACTTGCTCTCATGGAGTGCTTCTGCAGTCTGTTAGCAGTGTGATGTCCATTAAAAAATGCCAAGGAGTCAAGCAGGTGTCCTTTGCAGTGGGGCCTTTCACTCACTGTGGCTTCCCTCAGCATAATTCCCCATTCCATATTCTCCTTCTTTCACTGTCACAGCTGACGTGATTTTGGTTTATAAGATGGCCATTCAGCTCATCTGAGCAGGTCATTTCCTCTTGTCCTGCCACTACTTTAGACTCATTGGAAGCTCCAGTAGCTCCAGAAGATCTCTAGGAAGCTCTGCTGAGCTCTTTGCAGGCAAAGTGCCTGTGTCTTGGGGCAGCAGGCAGGACACACTGCTGAGGTGTGGGGACACACAGGGCACTCATGGGTCACACCCCACTCAATTGTAGCCAAGCTACAATTTGCCTTTTTTTTGGACATACATTTACCCAGCTGCTGCACAAACAGGTCTTTGTCTCAAGCTGAAAGCTGCAGCCTTTCACTCCCATTAGTTTCTTTGAAACAGTCTCTCTTTTAAATTTTCCTGCATCTCCTTTTATCATTTCTCTTTCATGAATCAATCTTGCCTGTTTGTTTTTAAGGAAAATGCTGTTTACTACAAGCTTTGAATTCTTTTCCAAATATGCCTTCAGTCACTTCAGACAGTTATTGTAGCTTTCTCCAAGCTTTTCCAAGCACAAGGAAATATATGACTCAGCATAGCCTTGGGTTGATAACCAGTGCTGCTAAAATATTGATGTATTTCTGACCTGTCCATTGGCGTTTTAATAACCTATCCATCACAGAGATATTGAGTCCATATATAAGTAATATGCTATTATTACCCAATATAAATAATACTGATGGGAATGGTTTTCATTGTTGCTGAGCAGCAAGGACTCCCTAGGGATACTTAGAGTTTCTGAAAACCCTGATATATTCGTATTGTCCCGAGTGTGGAAGGCCAAGCACTACTGGTACTCGCTGGGTAAAACACAGCCCTTCCACAGCTACACTGATGGGTTTCCTTATATAAACACCAGTGTTCCCAGGTAACAGCCTCACTGTCTGCTGCATGCTATGTATTATGGATAAAATTTGGGCACTTTGAATTAATGCATATGAATAAGCATTAGAGACTCTTGACAGTTGCTGCCGCTTGGTCTCTTCTGAAGTTACTCTTTGATTCCGTTCTCTTAGATTCCTGGCAACACTAATTAGACTGAACTGAGCCTGTGGTGAATAAAGTCAGTGCAGGCAATATTTAAGGAGACACTTAAATCGCATTTTTTACTTTCTGTGAAAATGTTCTGGACATAGACCTCACAGCTCCATCTCTGGCTTGCGCTCCACTGGGAGCAGGAGTGCACTGCCCCTCTAGGTTGCTCTGCAGCAGTGGAAATGAAAGTCATTGGTAATCACAGAATTACAAAATATCCTGAGTTGAACAGGATCCACAAGAATCATCAAAGTGCAAGTCCTGACCCTGCACAGGGCAGCCCCAAAAATTACACTGTGTGTCTGAAAGTGTTATCCAAACACTTCTTGAGCTCTGTCAGGTTTTGTGCTGTGACAGCTTTCCAGCTTTGTGCTGGAGAGCCTGCTCCAGTGCCCAACCACCCTCTGAGTGAAGAACCTTTTCCTAATATCCAGCCTAAACCTCCCCTGCCACAGCTTCATGGTGTTCCCCCAAGCCCTGTCACTGGTCACCAGAGAGATCTGTGCCTGTCCCTCTGCAGGTGTTGAAGACCACAATGAGGTCTTCCTTAGTCTCCTCCAGGCTGAACAAGCCAAGTGACCTCTGATGTTCCTCTTAGGGCTTCCCCTGGAGGCTTTCATCATCTTCGTAGCTCTGCTTTGGACATTTTCTAATAGCTTTAAATCTTTCTTATGTCATGGTGCCCAAAACAATGCCCAGCATATTGCTTAGAGATTAAATTTTCATGTCACTGAGCAAGTACCTCATTAGGACATGTTTGTGAGCATGTCTACATACATGTTCCTGCACCATATAAGCATCTACACCACTTATTGTAGTATTCTGGGTTTAACATAACCATAAAGCTTCACCTCTGTTTGTTTACATTAGCCAGGTACTTAACTTCAGTGCATCTTCTGCATGTGTGAAAAAAGATTGAAAGGCTGAGAGCTCTGCTCATTTAATGAACTTTTAAGCAGAAGAATAGCAATTTAAATTTTATTGCTAACTAGTTATGTTTTCCTCAACAGAACTTAATGATAGTGGATGGTTTATTAAAATAACTAACATCAGCAACATGGGAGGTAGAGTCTGATTGAATTTTTCATTTTCATAGCCAGTTAATAAAGTGTCTCAGTGGCTTAATAGAGAAGAAGCTGCTTGTGCAAGTTGTGTGCTTCATTGGTGAGGTGGGGAAGCCACCACTGCTGGTGTGAGCCGCTTTGTTCTTTGTCCCCTTACCAGTGTCCCCATGCAGTGCCTCTTAACTGTCCTTGGGTGCTCCTGAAATTGTCTCTAGGCAACTTGTACCAATTGTGAACATAGATCCATTTTCAGGAACATGAGTTATTGTGATATTCCCATATTTGTGCTCATGAATTGCAAGTACTACAAGGGTGGATGAGAGGAACAGAGATGCTGGAATTTGAAAAGTAGGTAACAGAGGTGTTTATATCAGGCACAAAATATATGACTTGTTCAATGTTCTTGCAATTAACTTAGAGCTGACAAAATGCCTTTTTCATTTCCAACTGTTATTTTATTTTAATGAGAACTTAACACAAGTGTTCTGCAGCACAAGGAAAGCTCAAATACAAAGCATACAAAATGCACTCACTGTGCAGCATTTTCCCACACATAGGAAGTAGAGAGAGATATATTGCTGGAAAGCAGCCAGTGGAGAGGTAGGTGCATAGCCACAGGTCCATTGCCAGGTCTTCTGGCTGCTGAAGGTGATCATGCCTGTAGAATAGAGGTTGCTGCCCAGTGTGTACATCAGAAAATGTGCTCTACCAAGCACAACATGGGCCTTCTATGGCTGCAGCAGAAGCAGAGCTGAGGAATTAATTTCACAACACTTGTGGCATCCCTTCCATCATATGGAATATAGATATAGATAAATGTATAAGC